>APFE031608341.1:17791-77032 GCA_000404065.3 Pinus taeda
CTGTCTCCTTCTCCGACACACACTCCTTTCCACAGCTCATTGAAAATGAGGGTGTGTTGTACCATCCGGGACCGGTCAAGATAGTTCTCCTTGCCAGTGAGAACTATTCCTATCATAGAGATGATTGAATGCATTCTGTAAAAAGTTACTTCTGCTGATATAAAAAAAACTTTTGCTGATATATTAATACTTCTGATGGCGAGAAAAAAAAATTGCTCTTAAAAAACTTCCGCTGCTTAAAAAAAATGATTTTGATATGGAAATATATTCAAAATCATTCAAAATTCTACTACGCCATTATTGATCATTGAAATGAATACATATATTCAGCAACTCTCGATAGTATTCAGCAACTATCAGAATGAATATTGTTGGAATTCAATTTATAATTCACTAAGTCACTATTAGGTATTGGGAGATGTTGAAGAAACTCACTGCACTGTACCACACGCAAAACTGGTCCAATTAACTCCTTCGGAAAGTGCTGATATTCCTTGGGCCACCGAGCCTCTGGGTTCGAAACCCGAAGTGGTGATTCTATGGATAGGAAACGAGAGAGCTACCACCTCGTTTCATAAAGATCACTATGAGAATTTCTTAATAATTCAGGCCTGTTCACAAGAAAAAGGAGAAACAGAGAATAGAACGTGGAGTTTAACTCAAAACATGGCTGAAGTCGAAAATATGGTCAAAGAAAGGCATTGGGCACATTCCAGATGACCGACTTTACATACATAAAATGAGTGGCAGTACGTGTAATCCAGGGTTTGTAAAAAACAAAAAAAAAAGCAAACACTGGTTTGTAGTGGAGCAGCACTAAGCAATAATATTGCGCAGTGGGGGCCGATAATAATACGAGGGGCCACTGGAGAGATGGATGAATGTCAGACCAGGAACTGCAAACGGGGAGGTGTACTTCCAAGCCCCTGCAATTCTAAACCTTGTCGTCTCTCAACGCTTTCTGCCTTCATTCTCTCAATCCGGTGGTGCGGATGTGTTAGGAGAAAAACGTTTTCTTCTCTTGCCTCCAACGGATGTGCACAGAATGTATATCCAACTGCGTATTATGTGAGATCCGAGGAAAATGGAGATTTCAAAATAGAGTTAGATACACCATTGAGATATGTTCCATGGTCGAGTGTTGATCCTTACTCGCCATCATCACAAGCTGCCAAGCTTGTGGTTTCATCACGTTAAGCAGACCCCCAAACACATAAAATGAGCAAATCTACAAGTTACAACTTCTAATTGAATCTCGGCCACTTCATTGGGTGAGAAGGCTCAGCGTAACAGGCGTGGCGTAACAGAAGGGGCAGCAGACAGTGCCAGCAGAGGAGTCAGGAATTAGGTATGCAGCTTCAGGCAGGGAGGCGTTCTTTCAGAAATGGGACAGAGAGGAGCAGAAAGCAGGCAGTGCACAAGAGTTGCAAGGGATGCCTAAAAAAGGAACCTGAAACCTGGCTCTGATACCATGTCAGGCCAGGAGTAACTCCAGAAAAACTAATGCGTTTATTCATTTAGCCAGCTATCTAATATATACAAGAATGTGATTGTTCAGTTCATCTTCTCGATGACTGTTCACATTCAGTTCCCCAATCACTGAGGATTAGGTGTCAACAGACACACATGGAGAGCGTGGCACACTGGGTTCCTAACGCGGCGCATATAGCTTCAAGCCCGAAAATTGTTGGAAACTTCACCAAATTGTTCATACTTTGCGTAGATTTGCTAGGTAGACTTGCTATCTTGTTGTTGCATCAAATTTTATGATAAGAGACAATGGTTTATGGGTGATAGTGGTTGCAACAAAAATTTTCGAGACCTACTTCTAAAGATCCTCAAGCCAATTGTTGTCAAGGTTTAAAAACTCATTGTTTTCTCCAAACATTGTGGAAGGGTCCAAGCCTACATCAGCAGAACAGGGATCACCATCACAACATAAGGCACCTTTGCAAGATGAGAAGCAATTCCATCTTTACACTGATATAGTAAACTTGAATGTTAATGAATAGCATAAGATAGTAGATTAGGTCATCATGGAGAAAGATGCTAAGATCAAAGAGATTAGGGACAATTTTTCTAAGGCCAATTTCATGGTTTGATTCCTAGAGCAGGATAATGAGCAATTGAAAGTAAATCAACTACTCTTGAATAAGCATAAGGTTGATGTTAGCAAAGAAAATGTAAACAAAAAATAATTAGTTGACACAGATGATTCAGATGAGCATCAAGAGCAAGTGACAAGGAAGAGTCCAAAGACTAGACGACTCAAAAGGGAACTTTAGCAACAAATGGAGCAGATGTCTTCAGTTGACCTAATTGTAGGAGAAATCAATGAAAATAGGGAGTTTTGGCTTGACAAAGTAAATTTCCATTTAAACAATCTTCTTAAGAGGGCCAAAAGAGACAACAAATTTCAAAGACACATGGCTACTCATTGCTACACAAGGAATCAGGTCTCCAAAGTTAAAATCAAGAAGTTGAAGAAAATACTCCAAGACACCCTAATCAGGCAAAAAGAGAAGGTTAAGTTGGATTTTCTTGCTGATGCTTCCCTCAGAGAAATACAGGACCAGGATAAGGAGCCAATGCAGGAGCAAGGGCCATCAGGTGAATGAAAGACTGAATTCGTTCTCCTTCATGATGATGAGACCGATACAGAGCCAACAACTGCAAAGCTCAAAGAGATCATCCAGGAGCAGCAATCAGAGATTGAGGCCTTGTCCCTTGACTTGGCCAAGTGGAACATGAAGTACCTAGAGCAAAGAAACAAGCAGCTTGAGGACCAACATGAGATCATGGAGCTACAAAACATTCGTGAAGACTAGCAGGCTGCCCAAAGAAACCTAAATGAGAAGACACCTATTCAGCAGGAGATAGAGGCTGATTGAGAGATTTGGCTCGAGAGGATCCACATCCACTTAGAGAAGCTATTGGCGAAAGAAAACAAAGTAAGGTACATCCTCAGGAACATGAAAAACCACTATTGGGCACGGAACAAGGTTTGCAAAGGCCCATATAAGGAGCTTTAAGGCAAAATTGAGCAGAGCAACAAAAGAGGCAAAAGAGGCAAAAGAGCAATATCGGCTTTGAATCTTGATTGAAGCTTCCTTGGCACAGCATAACACTCCATAGAGGACCTCCAGCCCAAATTTCAAGGAATTTGTGGAAATTTGGTCACATGACAAATTTTTGGCACAAACACAGGTTTTTTCTCTATACGCGTCGCGCCACTGGCGCGACGCGTAGGATTGGTAGCTCTAAATTGGAAATGGCTTACATTTTTGGATTCAGCATCAAAAAATAAGCAAATCCAGAAATTTTCATAAATTTTGGAGAAGATCTTGGCCACCAAAAGGGCAAAAAACACTAAAAAATGGCTTCACTACCCCTATTTTGACACACATGAAGCAGTCTTGGGAGAATGAATATTTGGAGTGGAAAATGAACTTCAAATTCAAAAATTCCAATTGGGTTGGAAAGTAGACAGGACAGGATTTCTAACGAGCACACTTGGGAACATTTTGGACTCCATTAAGTGCCTCAAAACTGGCCTCAAAGTGGCACGATGCATATAGAAAAGGGCGCGGCGCATATACGACAAAAAGGCCCAAAATGCCTCTGTTTCGCGAAATTTCGCTTCCCGACTTTTTGTAAGTGGGCCCACTCATATGAAATTCAGTTTTTCAGCACCTAAGGCAGTTTTAAAATTATTTTTAGTCCAGATGGTCAGTTATCCAAGTGGCAAAGGAAGGCAAAGGGCCACCCAAGCCATTTGTCATGTTTGTGGCGCTGCACCTGTAGCTGATGTTTGGCTCTCCACCTTCGTTTCGTGATGATTCGAGTTACTCCCCAACCCTTGGGTGTTCTATCTCTTCATGGCACATTCTATATATTTTATGCAAACTATTTGCAAAGGGTTGGATGGCTTGTCACTTCTGGGAGACTGTGGGAAAGAAACTCTGTTTCTGCATTGTATATTTTTACAGAGGATTAATGAAAGGCAGTGACTGTGTTTCATGAGATCCATGTGGTTGTGAGTGTAGCAAATATGTCTCTTATGTTTCATATGTATCTTGTTATGTTTCATAGCTCATTTCATATTCATTTCCATTGAAATTTTCTAAGTTAGCTAAGGTAGAATTCATTTTTATTGCTCTGCCTGTGGGAAAATGTCATGTTCAGTGTTCATTCTTCTATTGAAAAGGATTCATGTTGTCCATGCCCTTTTGATCTGAAAATGGAATGTACTTGTTTAAGGGTGAAAGGTATCCATTTTCCATAATCTCAAATGTGAGCTATACACTCCAGGGACCTCTGAAAATGTGAAAACTTCTTATTTCTTATACAGAGATAAACTATAGGGGCATTCACTGGACATGTCACCTCTAAAGAGAGGATGAGTTCCAGAGGCTACCTGGCCCTCTACAGGCTCTGCCTAAAGAAATAACAAAGTAAACACTTAGAAGTCTTTGACATACACATATATGAAGTTTGATGTTTTGCGGAATAAGACAAATAACTTTCTGCAGCTGAATAGGTGACTATGTGTGTATGCAAGTTATATATATTTGTTGTTTAACACTTTATATCAGTTTTTCTTAGCATGTCATCTTTAGCGAATAAAGACATCAAAATGATAAAGCAGTTCACCCCTTCTGGGCTACATCTGCTGGACCAAGCCTCTCAAACTAGGCTTGTCCTCTTGTATTAAAAATGAAACAAAGGCTAATACAAGAATATGATTGTCTCAAAAGACATATCTAACTGTAAATATAGAATCAGAAGATAGGAATTAGCTAAACATGCTCTTTCCCAAGCACTAAACAGTGAAATTGTACCTTATATAGTACTTTCCCCAATTGGCTCTAGTGGCCCTTTAGACTTGCATGGAGAATTTCGAGGTGAAGATAACCTCAATGGGTTCTGAAACCTCTACCATTAGACTCAGAAGGTCAAAAATAGTAGACATAGGCTTTTGAATCACCAAAAATGGATGAGCACAGCCCCAAACAACTCAAGCACTGAAATGACCCTGATGGCCCTTAAAGCTTCCCTGAAGCTAAATAGTGAGAAGAATGCCTCAACAGGAAAAACGAGCTGTAGAAATGGATTCATAATGCTGAAAACCTTTAGGAATGACCTTCGTTCCACATTCATTGGCTGCACAATTCCCAATGTAGCTCCCAAACTGATTTGGACCTAGTGGCTCCTGGAAATTCCACGAAGCAAAACTACCTACAAATGACCTCAGATAGCCATGAAACCTCTGCAAATGGCTTTAGAGGTCGAAGAGGCCCAAAATAAAATAAAAAAATCATCCAAAAAGGACTTTCCTAGCCAAAGCTATGGCCATTTACTCCCAACTACCAGTTGCCCCTACAAAAACTCCAGATAACTTTAGTTGGAGCCAGTTAGGCCCGCCAAATATGGCGGGTCCGCCCAAATTTGGCGCTCTGCCAAAATTTCCGCCAACTTGACTGTCAGTTAATGGCCAGTAAATCCCGCATGTGACTGGAAAAATCGGGCTGGTGGTTTGCATTGGATTTCGCGTCGACGGTTAAGTGTTTAGGCCCACTGTTTTAGGCATGTTGGTCACGTGTATGGGGGTTGGCCCTTAGGGGCTGGCCCCGCCCAAATGAAGTTTAAACTTCATAAGAACTTTTTGCCGCTTTCATATCATGATTGATCCATGTGGTGGAATGGTAAAGCGCTGTAATGATATAAGGGAAGTCGCGGGTTCAAACCACAATTCCACCAAAATTTTAACCATATGCGCCCATAAATGCTGATGTCATCCCTGGCCACGTGGCAGTTTCTGATTCGCTGTGAATATTCCCTGAAATATTCTAGGGAATATTCTATGGAATATTCTTTTTTAAATTTTTTTGAAAAAATTCAAAAATTAAGAGTCATTGGGTGATTTTGTTTTTGGCATAACTTCTGCATATGGAGACCGTTTTTCGAACCGTTTGTGGCACCAGAATCAGGAGGAGGAGCTCTATCTGGTCATTTAGGTTCAAACTAGTTTTGAGCACTTTCATTTTTGACCATTTTACGACACTTGGTCCTGAGCTTGTGATCACACCTCCCAAATGAGAAGGATTTTGGTCCCCAAAAGCTTACTGAATCTCTAAACTGAAATGTACAACACTTGAGGAATAGAAATATCCTCTTTCATTCAGCCAAAAGAGCATACTGATGCCCAAAATTTCCTGCCTTGCCAACTGTCGTCACGGCGACTTTTTGCTGCATAAGCCAAGTACTTGTCGAATCCCGACCAAGTTCTTTCGCCAGACAAATTTGAAATTGCAGGAACCAGCAATGAAACTTGTTGATATATGAGCTGAAATATTCCTCTGAACATGTGGGCTTGCCAACTGTCATGATGCCCATCTATGGAACCTCCGCTCCAGAAGAAGAGCTGCCTCCCAAATGAGAAGGCTTTTACCGGCTATAGCATGCTGAATGTACTGCAAATGCTCATCCCAAACTCTTGGGAAATTTTCTGCAAAAACTTCCCAAAAGAAGTAGAGACCCATGCTGAAATTTGAGCCCTCTTTGCTTGCATGATTTTCTAGCTCATGGGATTGTCCACTGCTTTACAGCAATTTCCTTCCCTGCACCAAATGACACCAAAGGTATCTTGTGCAACAAGAAAATCATCAACAACAATTTGTCCTGAAATATGCTGAACAATGGACTCAACCATCAACATAACAAGTGTGTACACAACCAACACAAGTCAAAAAAACATGTGCACCACAATCAACACAAGTTGACTACCTAAGTGCCACAATCGACACAAGTCGACAAAACATGTGCACCACAATCGACACAAGTTGACAACATGAGTGGCACAATCGACAATGTAAAAGTGTGCTCACAAGCGACACTAGTCAATTGTCAACAAGATACATTTACAAACACATGTATGTATCAAAACAATGAACTATATACAGTTCGATAAACACACCTACAACATCTATGTACAGGTGCAACTTCAACTCTTCTTTTCTGAGACCAACAGGTACATCAACCCAATAAAAACACATGTGGGTGAGAAGAGCTGAAATAGAGTGAGTCTCATACTCAGCTTTTCCATCCTGCAACTTGAATTCCCTTAACAAAGAAATGCATTCAATCAAAAGACATGCAACTTTAATTGGATAAGAATTCTAACCATTTCTTACCAATCCATTTCAAAGGCACTTCCTTTAGCTGCACATCGATATCAACATGTGTATCATCTTGACACATATCAATGATGGAAACTTCCTTCCCATTCTTGCCATACTCTTTCTCCCATTTCTTCAATTTCTGTGGAAGCAATGTTGGATTCAGAGTCCAACACCTTTCAGCAGTATGTCCTTGCTTACGGAAAAAAGTGCAACACATGTTTATCTTCTTGAAAACATGATTTGCATTGTTCAATGGAACTTTGGCTTCTTGCCTCCTTTCCTTCAAAAGTTTCTTGTATGTTGCCATTCTTTTCCAACATCTAGAAACACTATGGTTAACCAAACCACAAAAATAACATGCAATTCTTTTCCAATGCTTACCTGGAAATTTACCATGCTTTACATGATCAAAGGAAATATGATTGAAATTATATTTATACATTTCTCTTTCACCTTCATTACCTTAATGAGGAGGTGAATCAAATGAAGAAGAAGCTCCTTTTGGAACACCATCAATCCCTTCAATGGTTTTAGAGCTTTCACAATTCTCTTGTTCAAGTGCATGCTTATGCACACCTTCTTCTTGCAAGGTATGTTTCAAACTATTGCATTCCCCAAGAATACAATCTTTACCAACTTGAGGTAGGGAACTTGAAATGAAACTCCTTCTAGGAACCATTTCAATTGCCTTCATGGCTACTTTGGAACTTTCTCCATAAGATTGTCCATATCCAAGACCCAAATTCTTAGGCCTTACCTCAACCATTATTGGCTCAACTATACCCTATGCATGTTTGCCCAATCCTTTTCCTTCATATCCCATTTTGAACATCAACTTGGACCCTATGCCTCTGGTATGTTTCTCAAAAGAACCAACATAAACATTCTTATAAGAATTTGAAGACAAACTAGAATTGTTTACCTCTTCTTGAAGCTGATACTTGGCTAAGGCTTCTTTGGCAATAAAGAAATAACGAAGTAAACACTTAGAAGTCTTTGACATACACATATATGAAGTTTGATGTATTGCAGAATAAGACAAATAACTTTCTGCCGCTGAATAGGTGATTATGTGTGTATGCAAGTTATGTATATTTGTTGTTTAACAATTTACATCAGTTTTGTTTAGCATGTCATCTTCAGCAAATAAAGACATCAAAATGATAAAGCAGTTCACCCCTTCTGGGCTACATCTGCTGGACCAAGCCTCTCAAACTAGGCTTGTCCTCTTGTATTAAAAATTCTACAAAGGCTAATAAAAGAATATGAGTGTCTCAAAAGATATATCTAACTGTAAATACTGAATTAAAAGATAGGAATTAGCTAAACATGCTCTTTCCCAAGCACTAAACAGTGAAATTGTACCTTATATAGTACTTTCCCCAATTGGCCCTAGTGGCCCTTTAGACTTGCATGGAGAATTTCAAGGTGAAGATAACCTCAATGGGTTCTGAAACCTCTGCCATTAGACTCAGAATGTCGAAAATAGCAGACATAGGCTTTTGAATCACCAAAAATGGATGAACCCAGCCCCAAACAGCTCAAGCACTGAAATGGCCTTGGTGGCCCTAAAAGCTTCCCTGAAGCTAAACAGTGAGAAGAATGCCTCAACAGGTAAAACGAGCTGTAGAAATGGATTCAGAATGATGAAAACCTTTAGGAATGACCTTTGTTCCACATTCACTGGCTGCACAATTCCCAATGCAGCTCCCAAACTGATTTGGCCTTGATGGCTCCTGGAACTTCCATGAAGCAAAACTACCTGCAAATGACCTCAGATAGTTGTGAAACCTATGCCAATGGCTTCAGAAGGTCAAAGAGACCCAAAATAAATAAATAAATAAATCGTCCAAAAAGGACTTTCCTAGCCAAAGTTATGGGCATTTACTCCCAACTTCCAATTACCCCTACAAAAACTCCAGATAACTTTAGTTGGAGCCAGTTAGGCCCGCCAAATATGGAGGGTCTGCCCAAATTTGGCGCTCCGCCAAAATTTCTGCCAACTTGACTGTCAGTTAACGGCCAGTAAATCCCGCATGTGACCAGAAAAATCGGGCTGGTGGTTTGCATTGTATTTCACGCCGACGGTTAAGGGTTTAGGCCCACGGTTTTGGGCATGTTGGTCATGTGTATGGGGGCTGGCCCCCTTGAAGCCCCACCCAAATGAAGTTTAAACTTCATAAGAACTTTCCACCACTTTCATATCATCACTGATCCATGTGGTGGAATGGTAAAGCATTGTAATGATATAAGGGAAGTCGTGGGTTCAAACCACAATTCCTCCAAGATTTTAACCATATGCGCCCATAAATGCTGATGTCATCCCTAACCACGTGGCATTTTTTAATTTGCTGTTCAAAAAGAATATTCCCTAAAATATTCCAAGGAATATTTTGTGGAATATTTTTTTTTTTTTTTTTGAAAAAATTAAAAAATTAAGAGTCATTGGGCGATTTTGTGTTTGACATAACTTCTGCATACGGAGACCGTTTTTCAAACCGTTTTGGGCACTGGAATCAGGAGGACAAGCTCTATCCATTCATTCAGGTTCGAACTAGTTCTAAGAACTTTCATTTTTGACCATTTTACAACACTTGGTCCTGAGCTCCTGATCACCTTTTCACCCTCTTAATCAATCTCTCCATTCCGCACTATCTTAAACTAAATTGCTAGGCTTTCTGCCTACCTTGCCTCACGAAATAATCCATGCCTTTGTATTAATTTCTCTGCTCATTGAGGTCCATTGATCCCATAATATCCAAGAAACACAGTCATTCATAAAAATCATTTTTTGTATCTGTTTTCACTTACTAGCCTAAGATAAATAGTTCACTGTAAGTCATCTTAGGCCTTTTCGTTTATCTATTCACTGAGTGTGACTCAGAGAGAGCCCTCTCCTATTCTGGTAGGGCTAGCTACCAGACTGAGCATGTTTGTGGTTACCCTGAATTTTGCCTTCTTTCAGCCTAAGGCGGATTTAGGTGATAACATAGTGGCGACCATACTGGGGAAAAATGGTTTTCTTGTAGATTATCTTGCCCCAGGACACATCTATCAAGCTCAGATCTAATCGTTGATGGTGAACAACGATCAAACAGAAGACAACTAAAATCATTCACCTGGTGACTCCATTCACTGAAGAGCCTAGCAATCGGTGCTTCATGGTGACTCCACCGGAGCACTAACTCTTTCTCTGCGAAAATGGAAGGATCTTACACAAAGCTCGGGTATCCAAAGTGGAATGGTATTCAGGACCTACTCTGATTTCTTGTGAATTACTTCTTCGTTGTTCTTGAAGCTGCCCGTTTTTCAGAACTTGTTGTATGATAAAGGTGATCAAAATCTTCACTCGATCTATTCAAAAAGTGTAAATAGTGAGTTTCCCTTGGATCTTGGCCTCTTTATTTTTCCTACATCTTATGATGATTCTCTGCAAAGTGATGAGCCTAAAGAAAACAAAACTGAGCCCATAGCTCTTGTACATATTCCTACAGCTGTTATAATCCCAGATAGGTATAAACCTCTTGTTTTATCTTCTGTTCTTCATGCTTTCCCCAAAAAATATGATCTATACTTGCCAAGATTTGACGGTGAATATAAGAATGTCAATGCTGAGCAACATGTGCAGAATTTCGAGACTTTTTTAGACCTTTTTGAAATTGATGAAGGAGATGTCAGTATAAGAATTTTTGCTCTTTCTTTACAAGGCAAAGTCAAGAGTTAATTCAAAGCCCTACCTGATGCGAGCATCACAGATTTACAGCAGTTCATCAAAGTTTACTTGACAGGTGGAGGATCAGACATAACCTTTTCCTTATTGTAGAAGAGAATAATCAGCTAAAAAGATTGGTAGGGGAGACAGTACAACAGTTTTCAGCCAGATTTAATCAAGTTTATTATTCAATGTCGGTTGATATAAGACCCCCTCCTAGATCTGTTCTCTTGCACTACCCGGGTGCCTTTGATTCGGAGATGGAGTTTTAGCTGAGAGAAAAGAATGTCGCAACACTTGAAGAGATGAAAAACAATGCAGTAAATGTAGAGGCTCATTTGCTGATCAGAAGGGCAAGGCTAAAAGAAGAAAAGATGAAAAACGTGGATCCGGAGAAAACTACACCTTCAGAGGAAAAGCTTGACATTTTGGTGAGTGTAGTAGAAGAGATGGTGAGGAAAATGATTGAAAAAGATGAAAATTATGTTCATGGACAAGTGGCTGATCCAAAACATTTTATTTCTTATCTCAGTAGTCATAAGGATTGTTTTGTAGATCATCTTGGAGAAGAAAGACTTGTTGATATGGCATGTATGCTTGATGACGTGTTTTATACTGACAATTTGCCTCAGTTTGATCAGTATGATGATGATTATTATGTTCTCCAAACAAAAGCTAATCTTCTAGACACATCAGTAGCTACTTTGTGGGATGAGGAAGTTCACTTGCAGTAGCTCGAGTACAGTGATCAAACGATGCATGTTAGCTATGGAAACGATGGGGAAAGCACAACAGATTTTGAAGTAAGTGAAGGATCTTTGCCTTTGTGCTCTGATTCATGTCAGTTAATTAGAGATAATTTCCATGCAATTAGACATCAGCTATCGACAAATCTTGATTTGGATCCTCTTGAGGGTGATGAAAACTTTGTTCCAAACTTCTTCTATTCATAGTTCCAACCCCCAAATGCCATTAATAGTCAGGTTGCACATGAAGACATAGAAGCTGGCATATATGATCAAATGATACAAGAAGATTCCTTACCTTTATGTTTTGAATCATTTTAGCTTTTGCGGGGTAAATTGCATAGTAAATCTTCAAATGAAAAGCTTGTAGGAAATCGACAATCTCTCAGTTTTAATGTTGAGGATGAGACAGATGGCGAAATTTTTGAGCAGGTCATTAATAAGAAATCTTCCCCTGAAATGACTGATGAAATCATTTTGGATACAGAACCAGATTTGCAGCTACTAAACACAATTCAAGGTCAGATTACAGATGAAGGTGAGGCAGCCGAAATACATGATTTAATGATGCAAGAGGATTCTGTACCCTTGTGTTACGAAGAATTTCAGTTGATAAGGTAGAATTTTCGTAATATCTCTAAATAAAAGGATGAACCGCCAATAGGATGTCATACAGTTTCAATAGATAGATCACAACAGTCTCCTCAAGTTTTTGATGATCCTTTTGCTCATGTGTTAGATTTTGTTTGCTGTAAAAATGCTTCTTCATCAGCTAGCCATGCAACAAAACAGAATGTTGATAATCATCTGTTTCAAGGGTCACCTTCGTTGTCTTGTTTAACCGATTGTTCATACCAAATTTTGTAGTCATATGAGGAGATTGATAAAGGAGGCTTTGGTTCTGTTTGGAATCAACAACAGAGTTTGGTTCTTCATGAAATTCAGGATCCTTTTGACCGCTTGCTGCAATCATCAGAGAAAGACAGTGCATATGTGAGGAAAAGTTTAATATCCAGATATGAATATTACTTTGACCAGAGCAGTAAAGTGTTAATGGAAATCAATGGCGATGCTTATGAAGATCCTTTTGTAGTATTCTTGAAGTCATCTAGCCAATTCATGCTTTGCAAGTTTGTCAGCAGTGAACTTGATTCCAAGTTTCCATGGTAGTTGCCTTTCGATTCTTCCCTTTTCCAGCGCATCGAAAAGCATTTGGGAAGAAATCAAATATCAGCCATAATGCTTACCTAGTTGCATTGGCTGGTCCATCTCACTTGACCAGGTGGTGGAAAGAGTAATTAGGGTAGGTTTGTTGAATAAGCTCAAATATGAGCATCTTTCCAATTTGTTAGTTAGGATTCAGTCATGTCTAGTTTTATAATGGTTTTCAGTTTGAGTCTTTAGTCAGAGTCTGTCCGCATAATGTCAGTTTCTGTGTTTTGACTCCATAGCCCAATGGACGAAGGCACTATCTGCTCACCCAAAGATCTGCAGTTCTTGGCACCTCCAAGGAGCTAGAGCTACCATCCCCCATTGGAGCCAATGTTAGAGTTGGTCTTGGAAGTCCTCCGTCAGAGATAAAACATGCTCTTACAAAGTGATTTTAAGGTGTCAAGGTCAAATTTTGGCATTTCAATGAGTCTTCAAGCAAAATTTGGTCACTAGGCATTAGGGTCTAGGGTTTGATTTTACCCTTGTCAAAGTTGTCCAAATGACGTTCCATGTCACCATTCAGTTGAGTGTACCATCATTCAGAGGGTTTTCATTATCATGTCAAGTTCCACTAGGTCATTTTACACCTTGTTCATGCTTCAGTTGAGCCTAGATAAGGTCATTTCCCTCTCCTAGGGTTTTGAAGGCAATTTCTCTTGGACGATCAAATCATCGGAAAAACTTGTATCCTAATGTTCATACACCTTCCCCTATTCTTAAAGTACCTTATCAAACACTTCCCATCACTGAGATCCCCCAAATTCCTCATTTTCGCACAAACCCTAGTTTCTTGCTAGAACCTGGCAATTTTCTAGGTTGGGCCTGTGTTTTGCCTTTTTGGACCCCTTCCCCTCACTCAATTTCTGAGATTCCACTTTCCCCTACTTCCTAACATCCCTCCATACTTCCCAAAATTTCCTCAAGAATTTAGAATCTCCCTATCCCCTTCATTTCACTTCCTTTCGACAAATCTCTTGTTCCCCACATCGAGGTATGCTTCACTCAAATGTTGTTTCTGAGCAAGGAAAGATGAATTTGGAAAAACTGAGAGAGATTTTTGTCCACAACAGACCAAGGAAGAAAATACTCCTTTACTTTTTACACAGGTGTCATTGTTTTGAAGAAATATCAAAAATACAATTGCCTCAGGAGAATTGATGCACCTCTGGAGTGACCTTGGGCAAATCAAGTTTTCTCCTAGCTTGGTTGGCCAAATGACTTGCTTGATGATCCAAATAATAATTAGACCCAAATATATTTCTAATAAGCTATCATGAGCTCAATTTGGAGTTCAGGAAGGCATTCAAAAGTTGACTGCAACAGCACTCTGCCTTGAGGCAGCCTCATTTGGCACATTTTGACCAGTCTTAGGCGCTTTGATTTTTGACAGGGAAAATGAATTCCAAATTTAAAAATTCTGGTTGGGTTGGAAAGTAGACTCAAAAAAATTTCCAACGAGCTATCCCACGCCCAATTTTGACACTGGGAAGGCCTCCAAAAGTCTTTTGGAAAAAGCACGATGCACAAGAGGAGGAGCGCGGCGCACTGAGAGGAATTTCCCAGTGTTAATTTGAATGGGCGCGACGCACATGGAGAGCGCAGCGCACTGGGTTCCTAGCGTGGCGCATATAGCCTCAAGCCCGAAAATTTCTGGAAAATTCACCAAATTTCTCATACTTTGCATAGATTTGCTAGGTAGGCTTGCTATCTTGCTGTTGCATCAAATTTTATGATAAGAGACGATGGTTTATGGGTGATAGTGGTTGCAACAAAAATTTTTCCAGATCTACTTCTAAAGATCCTCAAGCCAATTGCTTCCAAGGTTTAAAAACTCATTGTTTTCTCCAAACATTATGGAAGGGTCCAAGCCTACATCAGCAAAACAGGGGTCGCCATCACACCATAAGGCACCTTTGCAAGATGAGGAGCAATTCTGTCTTTACACTATTATAGTAAACTTGAATGTTAATGAATAGCATAAGATAGTAGATTAGGTCATCATGGAGAAAGATGCTAAGATCAAAGAGCTTAGGGACAATTTTTCTAAGGCCAATTTCATGGTTTGATTCCTAGAGTAGGATAATGAGCAATTGAAGGTAAATCAACTACTCTTGAATAAGCATAAGGTTGATGTTAGCAAAGAAAATGTAAAGGGAAAATAATTAGTTGACACAGATGATTCAGATGAGCATCAAGAGCAAGTGACAAGGAAGAGTCCAAAGACTAGACGACTCAAAAGGGAATTGCAGGAGAAATCAATGAAAACAGGGAGCTTTGGCTTGACAAAGTAAATTTCCATTTAAACAATCTTCTTAAGAGGGCCAAAAGAGACAAAAAATTTCAAAGACACATGGCTACTCATTTCTACACAAGGAATCAGGTCTCCAAAGTCAAAATCAAGCAGTTGAAGAAAATACTCCAGGACACCACAATCAGGCAAAAAGAGAAGGTTAAGTTGGATTTTCTTGCTGATGCTTCCCTCAGAGCAATAAAAAACAAGGATAAGGAGCCAGTGCAGGAGGAAGGGCCATCAGGTTAACGAGAGACTGAATTCGTTCTCCTTCACAATGATGAGACCGATACAGAGCCAACAACTGCAGAGATCAAAGAGATCATCCAAGAGCAACAACTAGAGATTGAGGCCTTGTCCCTTGACTTGGAGAGGGCCAAGTGGAACATGAAGTACCTGGAGTAGAGAAACAAGCAGCTTGAGGACCAGCATGAGATCATGGAGCTGCAAAACATTCGTGAAGACCAGCAAGCTACCCAAAGAAGCCTAAATGAGAAGACACCTATTCAGCAAGAGATAGAGGTTGATTGAGAGATTTGGCTCGAGAGGATCCACATCCACTTAGAGAAGTTGTTGGTGAAGGCAAACAAAGATAAAGACATGCTCAGGAACATGAAAAACCACTATTGGGCACGGAACAAGATTTGCAAAGGCCGGGATAAGGAACTTGAAGGAAAAATTGAGCAAAGCAAAAAAAGAGGCAAAAGAGCAAGATCGGCTTTGAATCTTGGTTTAAGCTTCCTTGGAATAGCATAGCACTTCATAGAGGACCTCCGACCCAAATTTCAAGAAATTTGGGGAAATTTTGGTCACATGACAAATTTTTGGCACAAACATAGGTTTTTTCTCTATACGCGTCGCGCCACTGGCGCGGCGCATATGATTGGTAGCTCCAAATTGGAAATGGCTTACATTTTTGGATTCAGCATAAAAAAAATAAGCAAACCCAGAAAGTTTCATAAACTTTGGAGAAGATCTTGGCCACCAAAAGGGCAAAAAACACTCAAAAATGGCCTCACTGCCCCTATTTTGACACACAGGAAGCAGTCTTGGGAGAATGAAGATTTGGAGGGGAAAATGAGCTCCAAATTAAAAAATTCCACTTGGGTTAGAAATTAGACAGGATAGGCGTTCCAACGAGCACACTTAGGCACATTTTGGACTCTAGTAAGTGCCTCAAAACGGGCCTCAAGGTGGCACAATGCATACAGAAAAGGGCACTGCGCATATAGGAAAAAAGGCCCAAAATGCCTCTATTTCGCGAAATTTCGCTTTCCGACTTTTTGTAAGTGGGCCCACTCATATGCACTTTAGTTTTTTGGCATCTAAGGTAGTTTTAAAAGTATTTTCACTCCATATGGTCAGTTATCCAAGTGGCAAAGGAAGGCAAAGGGCCACCCAAGCCATTTGTCATGTTTGTGGCACTGCACCTGTAGCTGATGTTTGCCTCTCCACCTTCGTTTTGTGATGATTTGAGGAACTCCCCAACCCTTGGGAACTCTATCTCTTCATGGAAAATTCTATATATTTTATGCAAACTATTTTCAAAGGGTTGGTTGGCTTGTAACTTCTGGGAGACTGTGGGAAAGAAACTCTGTTTCTACATTGTATATTTTTACAAAGGATTAATGAAAGGTAGTGGCTATGTTTCATGAGATCCATGTGGTTGTGAGTGTAGAAAATGTGTCTCTTATGTTTCATATGTATCTTTTTATGTTTCATAGCTCATTTCATATTCATTTCCATTGAAATTTTCTAAGTTAGCTAAGGTAGAATTCAATTTTATTGCTCTGCCTATGGGAAAATTTTATGTTCAGTGTTCATTCTTCTGTTGAAAAGGATTCATGCTGTCCATGCCCTTTTCACCCTCTTAATCAATCTCTCCATTCCGCACTATCTTAAACTAAATTTCTAGGCTTTCCGCCTACCTTGCCTCACGAAATAATCCGTGCCTTTGTATTAAGTTCTCTGCTCATTGAGGTCCATTGGTCCCATAATATCCCAGAAACGTAGTCATTCATAAAAATCATTTCTTGTATCTGTTTTCACTTACTAGCCTAAGATAAATAGTTCACTATAAGTCATCTCAGGCATTTTCGTTTATCTATTCACTGAGTGTGACTTGGAGAGAGCCCTCTCCTGTTCTGGTAGGGCTAGCTACGAGACTAAGCGTGGTTTGTGGTTACCCTAAATTTTGCCTTCTTTTAGCCTAAAGCGAATTTAGGTGCTAATAGCATGGAAGCATTGGAAAGAGACAAACAATTGGTTTTTGGGTAAGCACTAAAGAAATAAGTGCAAGAGAGAATTCACTCTTATACATACACAAAGTAAGAGATTTAGGAGAGAAGCGATCAAAACACATAGTCACGATCGAGATCAGGAGAAAGTGAACCAATTGAGGAACCTTCAAAGAGGCATGTGGGGTGAAAAAAATTATGGAGAGAAGTGGGTTACCTAAAGATTGAAGAACCACTTGAATATTGTGAATTGATGAACCACCAGTTGGGACAGAAGCACCTAGTTACTTGGGGATTTGATGAACCACTAGGTGTTAACAACAATAGTGCATGCTCTCATTGATGAATTATCTAGTAAAAGTGGATTCTACACTCCAACAATAATTTATCCACTAAAGAATCTTACTTGATGTGGAATATCTTCTCCTGAATTCAAGTTAAGAACTCTCTACATTGTGATATCCTTACATGGATGTGATTATGCCTGAAAAGGTTGAAGGATAACGTGTGTAGTTGATGGATGACAACAGTGTCATTGTATGGTATCCTATTTTAGTTGTTCTGTTGGATGAAATTCCTCAGAAGCACTCCACCTCAAGCACTAAAATTTGGTTCGGGGGTGACAACAACAAGTAACTATGGTTGTAGCTTTTCTATGGTTGGGTGGAGAGTTAAATTCCCACTCTTCCAGGTTTTTTATAAGATATGTTCACTCCTATGTTTTGTGCTTGAGTTTGTTACTATGTCTTTGTTATTGGGGTGGAAATAATGTTATGCTAATGTTGCAGAGTGTTGTTCTTCCATGAAGGAAGAATGTAATTGATTGTGTAAATGTCCTATGATATGTTCCATTACTTGTGAGTGGAATAATATTGAAATAGCTTAAGCCTGCTTATGCATGAAATGATTGAAATATCTATAATTTGGTAACTTTTCTTTTTTAAGTAAGGTTAATCTATTAATATGATACAAAAAAAATTAATTACAGTGATTCTTGGCCACAAAGGAACCCGGCCTCAATCAACACGCATCCATGATAGTTGTCTGTGACTACCCCAACAGAGGGGAAACTAGTCCAAAGATATGTCCAAAATATAACCAAAAATTAACCCACATAGGGGTGGAAAATTTAAACAGATCATTACCAAGACCAACAGTTTATCCTAACTAGACCAACAGACCAACAGTTTATCCTGAGGACACATAAGACTGGACAAAAATAAACCAGGAACAAGAGAGAAATGCCACCTGGCGGACACAACACGTGGCACTTAATCTTCCGGAGCGGGCTCCTCCACAATTGGACATGCCCAGTCATTCGAGTTGTCCGACTTGCCATGTCCCAATGGCTGATGGCCTTCCTCCATGCTACAAGCCTCAACATGTGGGCCTGACGTGTCATCCAAACGTCTCTCCGAGGTCTGCGTGTCACTATGAATGCCTGTCTCAACATGCTGACTGTCAGAAATGGCTTTGCCATGCCTTCTGTTCCAACCTTCATCAGCTTCATGCTCTTCATTGTTGCCCCTATTCCTGCTGCTCAGGCCAGCTTTGTTTGCCTCCTCCGTAGAAATATCCAGGGGAACATGCTGCTCGGTCTCTTCTGTAATGGAAATTGAGACAGCAGCTACAATAACTGGGCGGTTCAAAGAGCTGCGAAACCGAAATTACATGGTGTGAGGAGAAAGATGCGGAGGCAGGGGAAAGGTTGCAGTGCAAGTAGCTGCAGCTTCATGTCTTGAACTATGGAGGTTGGCTCTACCTCTACCACTTCTTGTACCTAGATACTGGCTAGTGAAATTATGCTGGTGGGGATTTTTGGCAAAGGAGGCACGGAAGCAGAGTCATGGCTATGCAGAGCAGGGGAATGAGAACTTCTACCTCACATGCCACCACGTCGACTGCACATACAATGGCAGACCATGGTGGATATGGGGACAGGGAGAAAGTCAGCAGGAGCAGAGGAAGAATTGATAGAAGAGTTATGCACGGAAATTACAGTGGGTTGGAGGTCATGAGCCGAATTGTAGAGGTTGGTGTGGGAATGGTGGAAGCCATTACCCAAATCAACGTAGCTCACAAGCCAACATCTGCGGCCAGTGCTGGTGCATTCATTCAGCTCTCCCGCCTGCAGAGGGCAGACACGGTGAATCAAGGGCAGAGTAACAGGAAAGTTCTCCTGCTCCATGTAAGTCGGTAATGGCCCTGCCTCGACTAGTGCAGGCATTAAATGGCCCCTGCGAGGTGCCATGAATGCTATTCGGGGTGGTAGTGGAAAGGTTGTAGAGAGCCATGTGGTCGCCCCGACCGCCGTTGCTCCATCTAATCATCTTAATTGCTGTAGTTAACACCTGCATCCGGGATGTAATTGGGTAACTTATCTTTATAGACCTGTTGGAATATTTGGTCTATGTGTTAATGACTAGCACATGTTAACACTAAGGAACATGATTCAAGTGCAAAAGTGTTCATTAAATATTTTCTAGGAATGGTTTAATTCCTATAATCATCTGAGTATGCAAATTGGTTTAAATGGCCTATGTATTCAGAGATGGGTATATTTTGTAATATTTATTTTTATGGTGAAGGAATTTTTCAATTCATGTGTTTACTCTGAGCTTGAATTCAATCTATTTATCCGAGCATGAAGAATGAAAAAATCCTTATTGTTAAAATTCTCTCACCGTGTTTTAATGACTTGAGTGACTAACATGTATATCTACTTGGAGTTTATTTATAAGCTCAGGAGGAATGGTGCTAATGAAAAAATATATGCATCTATTCAAAGTTTAGAAGGAATATCCTCAGAAGGGTCTATTCATACCCTTATGCATCTATAAACTAGGCATCGGTAGCCTTATAAAAGGCCCTTGTACATTTAAACAACATTCACTAGTGCAAGGCTAGAATTATTTTTAAGTCCAAAAAATAGTGTGTCGAAAGGGAATGGTTTAACCCTCTTCGACCATATTACCAAGAATTGTGACCTAACACCTAAGCGAAAGAAAATTGGGTTGTTGAGGGAAAGTGTTTATGTTCATCGTATGAATCCAATATTAGTATCCCCACAAGATCCAAAGGGAGCACCAAGAGGAATTCTTGAGGTTGAATTCTCGGGAGGAGGTCATGATGGGGCCTCTTGCCTAGTGCATAAAGCAGGGATAACCCTCCAAATTGCATATATCTAGGAATTCATGAATGGTTGGACTCAAAGGCTATGTGGAACCCCATCTACATAGGCAGAGTGATGAAATATGACACCACCCCAAACCCCGAAATATTTGGATGTAGGGGATGTTATAATTGTCGAGATCTATTATTCGACATGAGTTGGAATGTGGGGCATGTTATGTGGGACAAGCATCATGTGGAACGTACAAATTCAACTATTGGTTGAGGGAAAGCTAAGCCCAAATGCAAATTTGGAGCTGCCAGCATAGCCTAGAATATTGTCCCTACAAGTTTCAACAGGGAGCAGTGTTGAGGTACGTCAAGATTTAACTCTCGGGGTGTCTTGGCCATAAAGGGCCCATTCTCATATATTATATGTGGGATGCCATTACACATATATATAATGCATGCATTATACATTGGACCTCATAAAGTGGTTTAACAAGTATGAGAATGTCAGAAGCTACCATGAGTCTCGTGAGTCGGATGGCCACATGGGTGCCAAGTGGCAGGTCAAGATGATGTGGCTTCCACTAATATGTCAATATTTGAATGGATATAATTTCTAATCTAGAAGCCCAATTGATGAAAATTTACATATCGTCGGATTCATCTCGATGATATGGGTATAATGGTATTGTTCATTTTGATTTTTGAAGGAGTAAAAGAAAGCAAATATTTTAGACATTATTTCCATAACGGGACCTTGGAGATTGGTTCGGCATAATAATTCCCCCATTTTAACCTTATTTAGGAATGGGTATAGTAGGGGGTATGTTATAGAGTGGTATCAGAGCTTCTAGGTTCAACACTTGGACTCGAAGGGAATCATTGCAAAACTAATAAGATAGGGTTTGATACTAAACTTTGGGAGATCCAGTGAGGCCTTAAAGCCTTGTGCAAAGCAATAGAAATTTGGTTGTTTTCATATTGATTTTGTGTGTTGGTTAGTATATTTTATTGTGATAATTGCATGAGGCATAGTATTGATGATTTTTATGATTTATTGATGTGTAATGGTACAACTAGTTTTGTAACAACATATTTCCATTAGCAAGCCAAGGTGATGGTGTTTATTATGCAACTAAAATTTGTTAAAATATAACAATTATGTATGTATGACAACACATAGAAGACACTAAAGCTCAAATAAATAAATTTTAAGGACCATGTGAACAACAAATTAAGGATGGTATAATCTAGAAACAATAGAGCAAGGAAATAATAATAAAATGGTGTAGTATAGCTCTGATCAATCACAACATGAACATGAAGAGAAGGTTAGTTGAACAACAAGGAGGGGTAGCCTCTCCTAATTGGATGGACATATTGAGAATCCTAAGAGAAAAAATAAGGACTTTTAAAGCTAACAATGAGAGATTTGTCAAAGTGCAAGAAAAGAAAGTTGAAGTAAATGCAGTCGTACTGCAAATCTTATCAAACCCACAAAGGCAGAGACAACATGAGTTGGAGATTAACCATAGAGATATGTGAAGCCCACTAGGGTGGGAAAAAATAACTAATGGGGTGAATGAGAGAAAGTCTATAAAGAGGCATTGGTTATCTAGTGAAAACACCATGAAATGAGGCACTGTGTTAAATACCCCAAAAGGAAACTCAAGCACCCATGATAGTAGTGATGGTTTAAATGGCCACATCGTCATCACTATCATCATCATCATGGAAGAATAAGGTAAGGAGAGTATATACTAGAGTATTTTAAAAAGGGAAAGCCTCCTACCCATGATGGTGAAATGAGGAAATCAGAGCATGCCGAAGCTTGGCTACTGGGAATGAAGAATTGTTTATGGATCCATAATTTTTCAAATAACATGAAAGCAAAGGTAGAAACTTTTAGCCTAAGATCCAAGGCTGATATATGGTGCATAAGGGAAGAAGAATTTTCCTTAAGGGAGCTTGAGGAGTATTTCAGAAGCAAATATCTATTTGAGATATACTTTGATAGAAAAGCGAAGGAGTTTTATGAGCTCAGATTGGGTCAAATGATAGATGATGAGTAAACCACTAAATTCCTAGATTTATTGAGGTATGTTCCCTATCTTAAGGAGGAGAAATCAAAGATTCAAAGGTATGTCAGTGGACTACCACAATATTTCAAGGATAGAATTGAATTTGATGAGCCCAAGAGTTAGAGGATGAAATTTAGAAACTAAAGCATTACTACATGATTGCTACCAACAATATAGACATAGGATTGAATATATATCATATTCAAATCCACAGGTAATGCCAAGTTCGAAGGGAAAAGGTAAAAGGAAACCAAGGGAGCAATTGTGATCCCTATTAACCAAGATAACTAACAGAATTCCAACACTGCCAATAGAGGCTATTCTACTCAAGATGAAGCCAAAAGTTATGGGAAGGGTTCCATATAAGTGCTGAAAATGTGGGGAAAAGCACCTAATGAAAGATTGAATAACACAAGCATGGTAGCCCAAGATTGTACAATGCACAAAATTCATTTATAGACAAGGACATTGATCAAAGTATGCCCAAAATTTATGCAAAAGTGGATAATCGCCAAGTTGATCATCTGACAGTGATTATAGAGATGGAAGGTATACTCCATGACCAAAACATTTCGGTTTTGATTGACCCTAATTCAAATTTTAGTTACAACAGCCATGTTTTCGTTGAGGGATGCCCACTAAAGAAGCACACGATGAGACTTTGCTAGTTTAACTAGCCACATGGACAAAAAGAAGGGTTGAATATTGGGTGAAGGCTTGCCCAATTAAATAAATGGGATGTTGACAACTGCAAAACTTAGTGTACTACCATTGGGAGAATATAGTGTATAGGTGGGAATGGACTGGTTATATGCACACTGAACCAAGGTTGTCTGGTTTGAGAAAACCATCAAATGCCTAAATGAAGCTGGAAAGCATAGAATATTGCATGGAAAGCAAAAACCCACTTCAGTGAGATTAATTTCAGTTGTGGAAGCCAAAAGAATCCGTAGAAAAGGATTCCTTTTTATTTTAATGTAAATATCCAACAGCATTGAAGTTAATCACAACACTGAGAATGATGACAGTGATATCCTAAGGAAATACCTTGTTTTACAACAATTTTCAGATGTATTCCCTAAAAAAATTCTCAGTTTTCCTGCTTATCGAGAAGTTGAATTTTCCATTGAATTATTGCCAAGGGTAGCACCAAAATCCAAATATCTCTATAGAATGAGCACTCTACAATTAGTTGAACTGGAGTTACACCTTAAGGAGATGTTGGACAAGGGATACACAAGTCCAAATGTGTCTCCATGGGGAGAACTAATTTTTCTTTTTAAGAAGAAAGACGGCACAGTCAGGTTGTGCATTGATTACCAATAATTGAATAAAGTGGCCATTAAGAACAAGTATCCATTGCCGCAAATCCATGAATTATTTGACCAGTTGAGAGGAGAAACAATATTCTCTAAGATTGATATAATATCATGATATCATTAGGTTTGTATAAAGGATGAGTATATCCATAAAAAAAACTTTTAGAACAAATCATGGACATTATGAATTTGTGGTAGTGCCATTTGGGCTTACCAATGCACCTACAAATTTTATGTGCCTCATGAACAACATGTTACACCCCTATTTGGATAAGTTTTTCATAGTCTTCATTGATGACATTTTGTTCTATTCAAAGACTAAGAAGGAGCATGAATAACATTTGACCACAATGTTACAGTTGCTAAGAGAGCATAAGCTTTATGCAAGGCTTATTAAGTGAAATTCCTTGTAGTTGTTGATTCATTACTTGGGACACATTGTCTCAAGAGAGGGAGTAGCAGTTGATGTCGAGAAGGTCAAGGCTATCATGGAATGGCCAAAACCTAGAAATGTCTCTGGAGTTAGGTCCTTCATGGGACTGGAAGACTATTACAGGAGATTTATTAATACTTTCTCCAAGAAAGATTTCTTGCTCAATAATTGCTTTGTAGAAGAAAGGAAATAGGTTCAAATGCATAGTAGATTGTGTTGCAAGATTCAATCAACTTAAGCAGTTATTAACTAATGCAACAATATCAAGAATAACAAATCCTAAAAAGGATTTCATGGTATGCACGTATGCCTACAAAGAGGGACTTGGTGGAGTCTTGATGTAAGAATGCCAAGTGGTTTGTTATGAATCACTAAAATCTAAATGAGCATGATAATAATTATATAACTCATGATTTGGAATTGGCTACCATCATCCATGCGCTGAAGATGTGGAGGCACTACCTTCTTGGAGGAAAATTCACTCTAATTATTGATAATAGAGGGTTGAAGTACTTATTTGAACAACCCAAGTTAAATGCAAGGCAAGCCATATAGTTTTCCATGCTCAACGAATTTGAATTTAAAATAAAATATATAAAAGGCAGGGAGAATAAAGTGGTTGATGCACTTAGCAGGAGAGTGAAACTACATCATATATCAGTTATAAGTTCCTATGGAACTGATCTTGAAGAAAATATAAAAAATGTTGGAAAACAAGATGAAAAGCATCAATAATTAAAAGAGAAGCTACAACAAGGTTTTTTTGATAGAGGAGGAATGACCTGTTATAGAGTTTTATGAACCCAACGTTTCGGACTACCAAGTGATTCCATCATCAGGGGATGCATCAATAGATATTCAGAAAATATTAATGATATATTGAGGAGCAGTATTGCATAGTATGTATATGGGTTATGAAAAGGATAATATAGGAAATTTAGTCGGCCATTATCTGATTAGTTTGTTAATATTTAGATTTTATTTTATTTTATTTTACAACCCATAAAATAAATAAAATAAAATAAAATCTAAATATTAACAAACAAATCAGATAATAGCTGACTAAATTTCCTATATTATCCTTTTCACAACCCATATATATACTATGCAATATAGCTCCTGGATATATCATTAACATTTTCTAAATATCTATTGACACATCCCCTGATGATGGACTCACTTGGTAGTCTGAAACATTGGGTTCATAAAACTCTATAATAGGTCATTCCTCCTCTATCAAAAAAACATTCCTCACCTATATGGATTCATTATTTATAACAAGGTTCTCAACGTAATAAAGGTAAGGACTATTGCCTTATTGAAAAGGGTTGATTAAATTGAAAAACATAATTTATGTCCCAAATAGTAGTGACTTGAAGAAACTTATATTAAAGGATTTTAATGCCAAGCCATACTTTGGCCACTCAATTTATCAAAAGATACTAACAACCATCCAAAAATTTTATTTTTGTCTTGAAATAAAAATGGAGGTGGCAGAATTCATCTCCAAGTGCATAGAGTTCCAACAAGTAAAATATGGGTGCAAGCACCCAGTTGGTTTACTACAACCCATTCCCATTCCGGAATGGAAGTGGGAAGTGATTTCGATGGAATTAATTACAGGGCTTCCAAAGACTCCAAAACAACATGATGTAATCATGGTAGTGGTAAAAAAGTCAAGCAATGTGGCTCACTTCATGGATGTTAAATCTACAAATTCAGCTAGTGAGGTGGCTCAATCTTTCATAACATACATTGTGAGACTGCATGGAGTTCCCAAGAAAATCATCTCAAATAGATATGCCAAACTTTGGAGAGAATTGTTTTTAGGCTTGGGAAAAGAGCTAGCATTTAGCACAACATATCATCCTCAGACCGATGGGAAAAAAAAAAGAGAACAAACATAATTCTAGTAGACATGCTAAGAATGTATGTAATGTGCCAACCTAAGAAGTGTGAATATCACCTTCCACTTGTGGAATTGTTTATACAACAGTGGGTATCAAGAATATCTAAGAATGAGCCCATGTAAATCACTTTATGGGAGGAGTTGTAACACTCCTATCAGCTGGAGAAATCCAATGAATAGGGTCCTTATTGGGCTTGACATGTTCAAATACATGGAGCAAGAAATGAAAACCATCAAAAGAAATTTAAAAGTGGCAAAGGATAGGCAGAAAAGTTATGTGGACTAGCATAGAGTGCACAAAGAGTTCCAAGTAGGGGAACATGTTTTCCTATGAGTTAGACCCAATAAGAGCCCCTTGAAGTTTGGGTCTTACACCAAGTTGGCACCACAGTTTTGTGGGCCATTTGAAGTGCCCGAAATAATAGGGCCAATGACTTATAGGTTGGATTTTCCTCCATCAATTAGAGAGCGTGATGTTTTCTATGTTTCATTCCTTAAAAGATATATGCAAGATGCTAATAATGTGATTCATTGGTCTGTGTTACAGGTAGAACCAGAGGGAGAGTTCTAACTGAACCTCTATGCATCCTAGATCAAAGGAAGCTCATGCTCCATAATCGAGAAATAGAGCAATTCAAAGTGTAATTGAGGCACTTTGGACCTGAGGAACCCACGTTGGAAATGGTTGACCAAATGTGGGCAACATATCATTTTTTATTTTCTAACACAAATGTAAATATAATGTCAATGTTGTGCAAAGGTTTGTATATAAATATCCATAATCAACAATGCTTGGTCTAAAGCATGTTTTATTGTATATGGTATTCATCGTCAAGGACAATTTCCCCGCCAAGGGGGAGGGGACTTTGACATCCCCCATTCAATATTTTCCTCTTAGTAAATAGATTGTAATTAAATTAAATACTGAGAGAAGGGACAAATATTCCAATTGCTTGAGGATGGGATATTGCTAGAGGAATGGATTGTTTTAAATAAAAATCCTAGTTGGCTAAGTGGTTTTAAATGGGTTGATTGTGTAATAAATTTAACTGAAAAGACAAGGATAGGCTCATGTGTCCTTTAAGCCCCAACAATAAGCAAGAAGATGAAAAAATATTGAAGATAGCATGGGTTTCACTTTCCAAGGGATTTTTGACTATGTGGTAGCGTTGGAAAGAGATAGAAAGATGGTCTATGGGCATGCACAAAAAATGGGTATGTGAGAAAGAGAATTCACTCTCACGCATATGTAGTGTAAGAGAGTTAGAATAGCATCGATCAAAACACATAATGATCGAGCTCGAGAGAAAGTGAACCAATTGAGGAACCTTCAAAGAGGTTTATTGGGTGAAAAGCATTGTGGAGAGAAGTGGCTTACCTTAAGGCTAAAGAACAACTAGGAGCTTGTCGATTGATGAACCAATGGCTAGGAGAGAAGCACCTAGGTACTTGGGGAGTTGATGCACCACCAGATGTTCGAAGCACTAGTGTATGCTGCCACTGATGAATTATTTGGTAAAACTGGCTTCTACACTCCAATAGTAACTTATCCACTAAATAATTCTCCTTGATGTGGAACCTCTTCTCCTGAATGCGAGATAAAAACTCTCTATATTGTGATATCCTGGCATGGATGTGACTATGCATGGAAATATTGCATGATAACATGTGTAGTTGGTGGATGATGACAGTGTGGTTGTGTTGTATCCTATTTCAGTTGTTTGTTGGATGAATTTCCTCATAAGCACTCCCCCTCATGCATTAGAATCTAGTTCAGGGGTGGCAACTACAAGTAATTGTGGTTGTAGATTGTCTATGGTTGGGTGGAGAGTTAGATTCCTACACTCAGTTGCTAGGTCTCTTATAACATAAGTTCACTCAGGTGTTTTGTGCTTGAGTTTGATACTATGTCTCTTTATTAGCATGGAAATAACGTTATGCTAATGTTGTGAAGTGTTGTTCTTGTGTGAAGGAAGAATGTAATTGATTGTGTAAATACATTCCATTACTTGTGAATGTACTAATCGTGAAATAGCTTAAGCCTGTATGCACATGAAGGGATTGAAATCTCTATAAATGGATAATCTATTTGTGTAGACCTATTGGAATATTTGGTCTCTATTGTAATGAATGGAACCTCTTGACAATAAGGAACATGATTCATGTGTAAAAGTGTCCCTTGAATATTTTCCAGGAATTGTTTAATTCTTGTAATTATCTGAGTCTACAAATTGGTCTAAATGGCATGTGTAGTGAGAGATGGGTAGATCTTTGTAATATTTATCGTTATGTTGAAGGAATGTTTTGATTTTTATGTTTACTCGAAGCTTGAATTAAATCTTATTAGTTGAGCATGAAGGACAAGAAAATCCTTGTTGTTAGAATGCTCTCATTGTGTTTTAATAATTTGAGTGATTGGCCTGTATATTTGGTTGGCATTTATTTATCAACTTTGAAGGAATCAAGTTAATGCCAAAATATA
Organism: Pinus taeda; assembly: GCA_000404065.3. Taxonomy (NCBI): domain Eukaryota; kingdom Viridiplantae; phylum Streptophyta; class Pinopsida; order Pinales; family Pinaceae; genus Pinus; species Pinus taeda. Next base: position 46,514 of record APFE031608341.1, read on the forward strand.
CACATGTATTCAAAGTTTAGAAGGGATATACTTGGAAGGACCTATCCATACCCTTGTGCATCTATAGAATGGGTGTCAGTGGCCTTGGTGAAGGCCCTTATACATCTAAACAAAATTCTCTAAGTGCAATTCTAGAATTATTTTTAAGTCCAAAACACAAGGTGTCACAAGGGAATGGTTTAACCCTCTTTGGATCTATGACTGGGCGTTGTGACCTAGCACCTAAGCGAAAAAAATATATAGGTTGTTTATGGAAATTGTTTATAGTTATCAAATGGATCCCAGAGAAATATCCTCGAAAGATCCAGAGGGAGAGCCAAGAGGAACTCCCAAGGTTGAATTTTCGAGATGAGGTGGTAGCGGGGGCCTGTTTCCCAGCACGTAAAGTGGGGATAACCTTCCAAATTGCATATAGATGAGAATCCATGAATGGCTAGGCTTGAAGGCTACATGGTAGGAGTGATGAAAGATGACATCACTCGGACCTTGGAATATTTGGATGTACTGATTGTTCGAACTATCGATACTTATTACTCGAGATGGCATGGCATGTAGGACCCATTTTGTGGGGACAAACATCGTTTGGCACGTGCACATTCAATTAATGGTTGAGGGAAGGCCAAGACCAAACACATATTTGGTGCTGCTAGTGTAGCCCAAAATATTATCCCCAAAGTTTTTAGCGAGGAGGAGTGTCGAGGTTTACCGAGATTGAACTCTCGGGGTGATGTGGCCAAAAAGGAATCGTGCTCATATATTATATGTGGGATGTCATTACACATATATTTAATATGTGCATTATACATTGGACATCATAAAGGGTTTAACAAGTATGCTTAGGTCATAAAATTCCATGAGGCCCATGACTCAGATGGTCATCTTGGTGCTAAGTGGCAGGTTAGGATGATGTGGCTTTCATTGATATGCCAATCTTTGAATTGCTAAAATTTCCAATCTAGAAGCCTGGTTGAGGAAACTTTATATATTTTCAGATTCTTCTCGATGATATGGGTGTAATGGTATCATTCATTTTGAGTTTCAAAGGATTAAAATAAAGAAGAAAAAAAATTAAACCCCATTTAAATAATGGGACCTTGTAGATTGGACTAACATAGTAACTGCCCCCTTCTAACCTTACTGGGGGCTTGGGATAGTAGGGGCTATGTTACACCTTGAAACTAAATCAAGATTACAAGAAAAATAACTCTCTATAAGGTTTTTAATTGTCGTTTTATACATAAAGAACAAGGAACCTTCCCCTTGATATGTGGACTAGTTCCCTTCAAAATTCCAAAATTAGAGGGCCCTATTTTTAGGAGTAACTTTTTTGGTGAGATTTGATACCCAAATAAAAGAGGTGTCTCTAATTGAACTCAACTAAGTGCTAGTTATATTAGTTATATTAGAAGAAATTCCTTGATTCCTTGCAAATTTTTTGGTCAAAAGCTTCTCATAACATCCTATCACATTAATATAGAATATGTGCCAAAAACAAACAAAACCATGATCATAACTATACTATTCAATTATCTTACTCGAGTTATAATTAATCATGCAAAACAACCAAAATCACTTCAAGCAAGCTAAAGTTATATGTCAGATGGGCCTCTAGGATGCCCATTATGAGGGCCCATCAAACATATTTCACATATTTTTGTTACATGATGGTCTCCTTCACATAATGAACTTGCCCAGTTGATTCCAAGATGTCTATTAATTTGAGCTTGTGCACAACAAAGTTTATTTTGACATAAAGATGGTACATCATAATTTTGTACATATGAATACTTATGAAAGACTTAATGCTAATATGATTCCAAGAAATTATGAAAGACTTATGATGGGTCACCTATATTTAGGCATGACTCATCATTGTGAGGTGGTGCCCCTACATTGGACATTGTGTATTTACCTAAAGCATTGTATCTCTACCTCAAGATTTTTTTATCTGGACTTATGCAAGAACGCAAAAAAATGCAGATATACACAAAAACACAAACACATAGCAGAAATAAAACTTCATTTCATAAATTTAAAGAACTAAAATATGTTTACATACAAAAATGGAAATAAACTAGCTTGGGAATTGGTAGCTTATCTCTGGGAAGAGATGTGGCAGTTACATGCCTCTGAACTATGTTACAATGAGGCTCAAGGGACTTTTTATTATTGAAAAACAAGGGAAAACCCTAAACAACCAAAATCCTAACCCTGGGAGATGGAACACCAAGAGTTTGTGGGCCCCATTAGGATTAGTTGGGCAACCAACTTCTCAGGGTCGTAACTTGGTCATATTATCTTCATTTGGCGTGTATGATACCTCATTTGAAATATATCTCTGAGTACTATAGGATTTTCCGTAGGCCCTTTCCTATTGTTGTGGGCTTGTTGTGGACCTCAAAAAAACACCATTTAGGGGGTCAAAAATGCTCTGGAAGTTCAAGACTAGAAAAACTGCCAAAAATAGTAAATGTCATTATAAACAAGGAAAATAATGAAACCAACTAGTGGTCTGTAGGTTTTAACCCTGTACAGAAATTACTTGCATACGAATTCTAACACAAAAAATAAACATTGCGAGATCATAACACATAAAACACATATACACAGAGATTTTCCCCTAGATCCAAAAACAAGACTACCAGCTTGATTTTTCATTATGTTCCTTTCAATGTTACATGCCGAAGCATCCAATACCATGGACTGAAAACCATCGCGTCCAATACCATGGACCAAAAACCATCACGTCCAATACCATGGACCGAAAACCATCGCGCCTAAAAAACATGTGTGAAAATCATGCACAAAATCATAGGTGGGTCCGCCCAACCTAACATAGGGTCCAAAACCAAAATTTTCCAGGGCGCTGCCCCAGACCCCATAAAGTGGGGTTATGGGTACCCTTCAAACCCTCTATTAACTACGTGGAAAGAATATAACACAACCCAACATTCTCCCACTTGTTGTTTTCTTTGCACAAGGGGCCACAAGAGAGCTTAGCCATTTTCCCAGCCCTAAAATGCCCATTGTCTCTCTACACCAAGATAACTTCTCAGAGCTCACAGATTTTGTCAATGCATCTGCAGTATTCTTCAAAGTGTCCACCTATACCAACAACACCTTTTTGTCTTCTATCATATCCCTCACAAAGTGATACTGAACATCAATGTGCTTTGTCTTTGAATGATAAGCAGCGTTCTTTGCCAAGAAAATTGCACTTTGGCTGTCATAGTCTATCCTTATAGCTCCCTGTACTAACCCCATACTTGAACACAACCTCTGCAACCAAACTGCTTCCTTGCTTGCATGAGTGGCTGCCATGTATTCTGCCTCCATAGTTGATAGTGCCACTACAGATTGTTTCTTACTCATCCAACTGACTGCACCTCCAAATAGGTTAAACACATACCCACTTGTAGATCTTCTCTGATCTAGATCTACAGCCCAGTCTGCATCAACAAAGCCACGAATATCCAACACTCTGTCCAATCCTAGTCTTTCCTGTTAGCACAAACCCATAATCACTAGTGCCACTTAAATAACCTGAAAAAACTGGCTTCACTAATTGTCCAGTGCTCCTTCCTCTTGGTTTGACATAAACCTGCTCAATACTCCACTGCATGTGCAATGTTTGGTCTAGTACAGACCATTGCATACATCAAGCTACCGACTGCACTTGCATATGGAACATGGGACATGCCCTCTTCCTGTTCTTGTGTCTTGGGACACTGTTCAACAGATAACCTCACACCTAGAAGAATAGGAACCTTCACCGGTTTACTATCCTGCATATTAAACCTCTGCAGTATTGTCTCGACATACTTCCTCTGGTTTAACCAGAGATTCCTCTTTGCCCGATCTCTTTTAATTTCCATGCCCAAAATATAGTTTGTAGCACCAAGATCTTTCATGTCGAATTTGGAGGAAAATTAGGTCTTCAAATCCTGGATAATTTCTTTATCATTTCCAACCAGCAACATATCATCCACATACAAGACCAAATAAATAACACGGTCACCAATGAATTTAAAATACACACAGTGATCTGCTTTGCTTCTGGTGAAGCCACGTCCTCGTATAAATGTATCAAATTTCTAATACCACATCCATGGTGACTGTTTTAACCCATACAAGGACTTCTTTAACTTGCATACCAGTTCTTTCTTACCCTTCACAACAAAGCCTTCAGGTTGCTTCATGTAGATTTCCTCTTCGAAATCCCCATGAAGAAATGTTGTCTTCACATCCATCTATTCTACCTCAAAATCAAAAGCAGCAGCAACAGATAAAAGTAATCTAATAGAAGTTACCTTGGCAACACGAGAAAAAATATCACCAAAATAAATTCACGGCACCTGGGAATAACCTTTCGCTACCAACCGAGCTTTGTATTTCTCCACCTTCCCTTCTGAATTTGTCTTCTTCTTGAACACCCATTTGCTACCAATGGGTTTCCTTCTAGCCGGCAACTCCACCAGATCCTGAGCCTCATTTTTGTGCAAAGATGCCATTTCATCAACCATGGCCTCTTTTTAGAGTTTTCCATCCTCTGAACCCACTGCTTCCTTCATAGTTCTAGTATCATCATTAGTAACAGACAAAGAAAAATTTGAATAGAAAGCAGATGGACTATACCTTTCTGGCTGCCTTCTTTCTCAAACTGATCTTCTCACAACTGGAGTTTGTGGCTCTTCATCTTCTGATTCCTCCTCTGCTGTAGAGTTTGACTCTTCCTCCTTTAGCTCAAACTCTATCTTCTCAGGTTCCTTTCATTGGACTTCATGTTTAATAACATCTTTCACCTCTCTGAACACCACATCTCGGCTGTACACAACTTCCATGTGACTGGGTTCCAAAGCTTATAACCCTTTAAACCATCCTTATACCCAATAACGATGCACTTTTCAGAGTTACTATCCAACTTGGTTCGTTTCTCCTTTGGAACATGTACATATGCATCACATCCAAATACCCTCAGATGTGAAGAGAGGGTTTCTTACCAGTCCATACCTCTTGTGGAGTCTTATCCTCCAACACTGATGATGGTGACCTGTTGATCAGGTAACATGCAGTATCCACCACCTCTGCCCAGAATTCCTGTCCTAACTCGGCACCACGGAGCATGCTTCTCGCCCTTTCCATCAATGTCTTATTCATTCTTTCTGCAACTCCATTTTGCTGAGGTGTATATGGAGTAGTCTTCTACCGTGCTATAGCACACTTCTTATAAAATTCTTCAAATTCCTTACTGCAAAACTCTCCATCGTTATCTGTCCTCAACACCTTTATCTTCTTCTTTTTCTGTTTCTCCACCAGAGCCTTAAATTCTTTAAACTTGTCAAAGACTTCAGATTTCTTCTTAAGGAAATATATCCATGTATTCCTAGAGAAGTCATCTATAAATGATACATAGTACAGAGACTTACCTAGTGATGGAAACTTCACAGGTCCAAACACATCATTGTGCACGAGTTCTAATATCTGTTTCGCCCTCTTACTACCAGAGGGAAAACTCACCCGATTCTACTTCCCATATACACAATTTTCACAAAAATCAAAATCTAGAGAGCTATTACTCATACCTTCTACCATACCTTTACCATGAAGTATTGGAAGGCCCTTCTCTCCAATATGTCCAAGCCATTGATGCCACAACATGGTCTTCTCTCCAAACACCACTAGATTTTCTGCTCCACTTTCACGAACCACAAAATTGTTGCACCCATCAATAATAGTGCTACCTTGCAGCTTGTACAGAGTTCCAATCCGAACCCCCCACATCAATACCAGTGCTCCCCGAACCATCTTGCAGGAATCCTTCTTGAACACTGTTTTTACACCTGCATCATCCAGCTTGCTTACAGAAATCAAATTTCTAGCTAATGTAGGAATATGTAGAAGACCCGAAAGTGTTCTAACCCTTCCACCTTGCAGCTTCAACTTTACTTTTCCTCGACCAATGATTCTAGCCTTCCTGTCATCCCCCAAGAAGACATCACCACCACTGTATTTCTCATACTCACAGAACCACTCTCTATGGGGAGTGAAGTGAAAGGATGCACCTGAGGCAATCAACCATGCATCATGATCTACATGTGTACTTGAAGAAGCCAAGTACACATGCCCACCTTCATCTGAGGTGGTTTTCACCTCTGAATAAGGAGTACCATTAGATCCCTTTCCTTCATTGAGATCTTTAGATTTACAGCCCCTTTTGAAGTGCCCTTCCTTTTTGCATTTCCGGCACACCACCTTTACAGGTTTTCCTGGCGATTTAGATCTCCCTCTAGGTTTAGATCTCCCGCTCGATGACTTATTTTTGTTTCTATTCTGGGACTGTCCCCATACAAACAAGGCATCACCATTATGGCTCTCCATATTTTTTCATCTCATCTCCTCCGTCAGCAAGGATGAGACTATTTCATCAAAATGAAAGGCAATTGCATTGCTACCTATTAAAATAACCAGACTATCCCACAAATCTGGTAGAGAACACAACAAACTGATGCACTTATCTTTATCTGAAATTTTAATATCAATAGATGCTAACTAACTTGCCACAGTATTAAATGCATTCAGATGCTCTATCACAGAGTCTCCATCTTTCATCCTCAGGTTATACAGCTTTTTTCGCAGGAATAGTTTGTTCACCAGAGACATAGATTGGTACAAAGTCCCTAACTTGTCCCACAAAGCCTTCGCTGTGGCTTCGCCTGATACATTCAGCAATATTGAATCTGAGACACACAATCGTATTGTTCTTTTTTCCTTCTGATCCAACTTCTTCCATTCTTCATCGAACACTCCCGTTGGTTTAGTACCCAGATCTACCGTGATCCACAACTCAAAACTCTGACCATTAAATTTCTCGATCTCTATCTTTCCACTGCTCGCCATCTTCTTTCACCACCAAAATCGATCTCGCAGATCTCCCACTGAACAGGGTCTACCACAAACCCGAGGGAAACCCCTTAGCAACAAAGGAATCCCCTTGAAGCCAAATCTTCTCTGATACCAAATGTAGGTTTTAACCCTATATAGAAATTACCTGCATACGAATTATGAAACACAGAAAATAAACAATGCGAGATCATAAAACATAAAACGCATATACACAGAGATTTTCCCCTGGATCCAAAAACCAGGACTACCAGCTTGATTTTTCATTATGTTCTTTTCAACGTTACATGTCGAAGCATCCAATACCATGGACCAAAAACCATCGCGTCCAATACCATGGACCGAGAACCATCATGTCCAATACCATGGACCGAAAATCATCGCGTCCAAATACATGTGCAAAAATCATGCACAAAACCATAGGTGGGTCCACCCAACCTAACATAGGGTCCAAAACCAAAATTTTCCAGGGTGCTGCCTTGGACCCCATAAAGTGGGGTTACGAGTGCCCTTCAAACCCCCTGTTAACTACATGGAAATAATATAACACAACCCAACATGGTCTAGGTGGAATAAGAGGGTGGCCCATAATATCCATCCAGATCATTCCCCCTCCTTAGGAAGCATTGGTAGCCATTGCGTGAAGAGCTTCCATGAGGCGAGAATGTTTTGTTGAACTTTGTCCCTAGTGAACCACTTTCCCCGGTGAAGGAGCTGACCCACTTTGACAACTCGATATAGTTGGATCCTCTATTAGAAAATTTTCTTGATCTGTATTTCCATGATTCGATCAGTTGTGGCTTATTCCATGCAATCTAGGTTTAACTCCATTAGTGTGAGTTGTTCGGCAATGTTGGATGTGTCCAACAATGGTGGAAAGTATCGCTAAAGGTAGTCCACATTGAATACTGGGTGCAGGCCAAGGAAAGGTGGAATGTTGATTATAAAGTCATTATCCCTACAACCTTGATGATGGTGTACAAGCCATATCGTAATGGGCAAAGCTTATGATGGGGCCCAGCATGGCATTCCTTCTGCAGATGTAGCCAAAAATTTTCACCCACCTGGAACTTTTGTGGCACCTGATGTTGATCATGTCATTGCTTGTACTTATCATTGGTTCTATCCAATATTTCATGGACCTACTGGTGGATGTGTTGAATGCGTCCATTGAAGTTGTTAGTCCTTTCAGCTTCAGATTAGACATTAGCCAAATTTTCCTAAGTAGTTGCAAATGGTATAGCCACATCAATGTGACATAGTGGTTGGAATCCAAATCCCACTTGAAAATTGATGTGGCCAATTGATCTATGGAGAGATATGTTGTAGCTATGCTAGACATAGGGGAGGCTTTCATCCATGTGTGTGGATGCTTTGACTTGTACATGCACATAATGTGTACGATCATCCTGTTGACAACCTTTGTTTGGCCATCAGTTTGGGGGTGGAAAGTTGTGGAATTAGTGATTTTGGTATCCAACATAGACTAGAGCCTTGACCAAAATTTACTTAGGAACATGTTGTCCCGATTCAAGATAGTGGACTGTGGGATCCAAAGGTGTACCAACACTCATTCAAAGAAGAGCTTAGCAGTGGCTTCTGCATTGATATTCTTCTTACAGGATGCTAAAATGGCCATCTTAGAGAATCTATCAATAACCATGAAAATGAAGTTGTTTCCATGCGTAGTAGAAGGAAGGCCTAACATGTAATCCGTGGAGATGGATTCCCAAGGTGACTAGGAGTAGGCAGAGGAGTATATAAGCCTTACTTCTTAATGGTCAGTTTGGTAATGGTGTAGGAAGTGCAGGATTTGATGTACTTCCCAACATCCTGTTGAAGGTTAGGCCAATAAAAATACTTCTACAACACTGCCATTGGTTTCTCTACCCCGAAATGTCCAGTGACCCGACTGTAGTGCACCTCCAAAATTAGCTTGGCGTGCTTGCTTGAAGGAACATGGAGACGTCCCAGGTGGCATAGTAATGCATATTGGAGGTGAAAATTTGGAACTTTTTTACCTTCCATGAACATCTGTTATGTTTTGTCGAATTCTAGATCACTCTTGTAAAGGTGCAGCCACCCCGTAGTCTCGTGCCCACAAGAGTCAAGCACAATAGCCAACACTATGATCGAAGGTCGCCTGAAGTAGTCTACAACATTGTTGGTGTTTCCATTCTTGTACTTAATTTTCAAATGGAACTTTTGCAGGTATGTGGACCATTTCTATTGGAAATCATTATGCAAATTCCCTTATGTCTGTATGAATTGTAGGGGTCAGTGGTCTATGTGGATGACCATTTCCTTCCCCAGAATGTAATGCTTCCATTATCAACAAGCCTCCACAATGGAATACATCTCTTTTCCATAGGTGGGATACTTTCGTATTGTGTCTGAAAGTGTCTCATTGTGATATGCCATTGGATTCCCCAGTTGAGTAATAGCAACACCAATAACATAGTTGGAGGCATCTGTCTCAATCTCAAATTTTTGTTGTAGGTTCTGTAATGTGAACATTGGTGCAAAGTAGACGCAATGCTTCAACTAGGCAAACACCTTTTGTTGGGATTCAGACCAAAAGAACTTTTCTTTCACTCCTCCCTTGGTGACTTGACTCAAAGGCCAAGTGATATGAGAGAACCCCGCTATGAACCTGTTGTAGAAGTTGGAAAGACTAAGAAAGTTGTGAAGCTATGTTAGATTGGTTGGGGTTGGCCAATCCCAAATGACTTGTATCTTGGTTGGGTCCACATTCACACCCCGCTCATCAATGATGTACCCCAAATATTGAACCTAGGTCATACCAAAAGTGACTTTCTCCAAATTGGCACACGACTTGTGTTGTCGCATGGTTTAGAGGACCTGTCGAATATCGTGGAGGTGTTCTTCCCAAATTTGGATGAAGATAATAATGTCATCCAAATACACCACCACGAACGAGTTGGTGAAGGGTCACAAGATGTCGTCCACCAACCTCATGAAGGTTACGGGGGCATTCATTAACCTAAAATTCATGACCAACCATTCAAAAAGGCCCTCTTTGGATTAAAAGGAAGTATTCCACACTTCAGAGGGTTCAATCAGTACCTAGTCATAACCGAACTTCAATTCAATATTGATAAAATATTTGGCCTCCTAGAGCTGGTCTAGAAGATCATTAATCCATGGGATTGGATACCTATTTTGGATAGTGATCTTTTTCAACTCCCGATAGTCAATACAGAGTCTCCAGGTCCTGTCCTTCTTTTTTACCAACATGATCGGGTTCCCACAACATGATGAACTTGGCCTTATGTGCCCTTTCTGCAACAACTCTTGGATCTACCTTTTTATTTCATCATTCTCCATAATAGAGCATCAATAGATCGGTCCATTGGGTAGCGACACACCCAGGGTCAGATCGATAGACTGCTTGACCTGACAGTGTAAAGGTACCCCACTTGTTGCTTCCGTGCAGAGGAACCCTGTCTGGAGGTCATGGCCACAATATTATTGTTTTCCTGAGGGCGAGTCATAAGGAAAACAAATTTCCCAGTATGGGAAATGATCTTACTGCATTGCTTTGTAGAGATCAAATAAATGGCATTAGGCGGTGCTACCTTTGGTATCCTGTACAACTTATTCCCAAAGTAATAATAACAGTGCGAGACCTGGAATCATACACATCATGTTTCTTCCACAAGTATGGTTGGCATAATAATACATCAAAAAATTCAAGATGAGAAACATCACACTATACCTCATCTGTGAAGGGCCTAATGTTATAGGGAAGACGACACTATTGGCTAACACGAATATCTCTCCCTTGATGAAGCCACCTGATGGTGTACAACTGCAAGTGTGGTGTGGTATGTAGGTCCAACCACTTCATGACCTTGCTAAAATGAGGTTATTTTGCTCCCGTTATTGACAATGAACTACAATGGAGAACCCTTCACCAGCATTTGTGAGTGGAAGAGTCGCTCCCCCTCCTCTGGATCTTCAGGCTCATCATTCTGGATCTTGGTGGTGGAAACGGTGTCACTAGGCGCCACATCGATAATTTTCTTCCCTTTTTGATTCCCCTTGTTGGTTTCTGACTCAGATTCAAAACCTTCATCTTATTCGAAAGCATTTAAGTCAGCCACCAGTGACTGCTTAGCTCAACACTCACTTGTGTTGTGAGTGCAGCTCTTATCAAACTCACACCATTTCCATGTGTCCTTCTTTATCTTTGTGATGTTTTCCTTTTCTTGCGGCTTTTTTGGGTTGTCCTAGGTCACCCCTCCTTGGCTTTGTCCTTTTTTCTATGGTTTTGGGGTGCCTTTCACTTGCTTCAGATTCACAAATCCAAAGTCTCGTTTCTTCTATTTAAATTTATGCTCAACCTTGACAGTGTATAGATAAGTGGCACCAAACAAGGAGATATCCAGGAACTCCATCTCATCTTGGATGTACTTTTGTAGATAGTCATGGTAGTTGAGTACCAAATGTCACTCATAATCCTTGATACCCAGCATCATGCGAAGGGTATGGAAAAAATTTGTGAACTCAAGCACATCTTGGTCCCTTCCTTACCATAGTATGGTCCACTTTATGTATTTATCTTCATAGATCTCGACAGGGTAATATTGTTCCTTTATGGTGTCAGAGAAATAATTATAAGTGGGTGCGGCTGAAAATAGTGAGGATTACTTCTCATCCTTTTGTTCACAGTAGGTTTCCCGCTAGTCCTTGACGTGTGGGACACCTTTGTGGAGTGCACAAGTAATCTTTTCCCAATTGGAAAAGTCATGAACTAAAAAATATCCTTCCAATAGATTTAACCATCTATCTATGACATTTACATCTATATGGACTTCAAATATGGGAATGTCAAATTTAACTTGTACCTTAAAAGGGGTGACGCCTCCTGAGTGGTTGTTGGATGAAGATGTGTCATCTGTGGGTAATCGTTGAAGGATACAGGCAAAATTATCCATCATCATGTTTAAGCCCTAACTCCTTATACCCTGACATTTGAGACCAAATTACGCTCATCATCCTTGACAACCAACTTCGTGCGAAGGGTATGAAATAATTTTGTGAACTCTGGCACATCTTGGTCCCTTCCTTGCCATAGCATGGTCCACTTTATGTATTTATCTTTAGAGCTACCAACAGGGTAATATTGTTCCTTTATGGCATCTCATAAATAATTCTAAGTGGGTGCAACTGAAAATAGTGAGGATTCCTTCTCATCCTTTTGTTCATAGTAGGTTTCCCACTAGTCCTTGATGTGTGGGGCGAATTTGTGGAGTGCAAAATTAATCTTTTCCTTATTGGAAAAGTCATGAACTGGAAAATATCCTTCCAACATATTTAACCATCTATCTATGACATCTACATCTATCTGGCCTTCAAATATGGGAATTTCAAAGTTAACTTGTACCTTAAAAGGGATGGTGCCTCCCAAGTGGCTATTGGATGAAGATGTGTCATCTACTACTAATGTAATCTATCAGGCTCTAGTCTTCAGTCTATCAAGCTCTGCTACTAGAACCTAGTTGTAACCCAAGAAACTGTCTAACAAAGAAAACATCTATGCCCTAGATACTAATGAGGCTCATTAATAGGTAAACTATATGGGTCTTAATTCCACTCTCCAGCTTATTAAAATCAACTTTTCTCACATTTACTTACATATTTTATTATATTTTGCTTAGTGACAAGGATAATGGTGAGATGTTATGTCATGTGGCCTAGTATGCATTAATTGCATGAATTGGAGTAGTTTTTGGTTAATTTAAGTGTAGGAAATCGAAGTGGACAAGCAAGAGGGATTGTAGGGGATTTCTATCCCTCCTTAACTCCTCAAATCATTCGAATATTCCTCCACCATATCTCATTAGCTCGGAGTTACATGCAGCCAAGCCAACCAAGTTCATTGGCATCCAAGCCAATGAGAGTGAAGACAAGTTATTCTCCAGATTGGGAGCCAAGCCTCCCTAATTTTTAGGAACTTTTTGGTAGCTTCACTTTGTATAAATAAGAAATCCAAGGGCCTCATTAGGATTCGATTTTTTGTTGCAACCAAGAGGCAATTTAGAGCTAAAACATTGTGACTGTTAATCTTATGTTGTATTTGATATTTTGATGATAATGAGAAGGTTTACCTTGATCCAACACTGATTTGACTTAGAGGGCTGAAGCTCTAGGGTTAGGGCCCAACCCTAGTAGCAGAGGTTCCTCTTTTTGTACATGTATTCTTAGATTAAAATCATAGTTAGTTGCTAAACTTATTTATGCTTTGTTTAGTTTAACAAATATTTGAATGATTGTTTAGTCTTGTTTCTATTAATTGAAGAAGTAGATAAGTGGTACAATAGTGAGAATTAATACTTCAAAAAAGCCTGTGACAATGGCCTCTTCCTCATCTCCCTCATGGGATCATGGTTTGAGGACCCCACTCTCACAGCCCCAAAAATAGATTTATCTTTTGATAATTGCATAGCTTAGGGTTCATTGTTGAACAAGTCATTGTTTATGATTTCTTAGAAGCACTTGCAATTGTCATTTTGTTTCTTGACTTTTTTGTATTTTAATAAGGCATTTCATTTCATGGATCTAGTCACTAGCCATCAATAAATCGATTTTCTCAAATTCAACTCATCTTTTCCCTAGTTATATGAAGTTATGCATAAATGAAGAGAAAAATATGTTTTGTTGCAGGAATTTTTGATATGCAAGGAGGAACTCATCCCACCAGCCTCATCTAAGTCTTCTCCACCTTCTTCCAAGGCCTACCAACCCCTAATCCAAATCTTTGTTTTGTAGCCACCGTGGACAACCACCTTGGGCAAATCCAAACTTCCTGAAGTGTTGGGTTGAGCCTTGGGTAATTTGCACCTTCCATACACCCAATTTCACCATCATACATCTTTCCAGTACCTCATTCCAGCTTCCCTACATTCCTATGGCCTTCAACTAACTTCTTGTAGAAAACTAGGACATCTTGTAGCAACTACAGCATCTCCTATAGCAACCTATTTTAACATTTTTTGAGCAGAAATGATAGCCTCAGCACAAGGTAGGCTATCCTCTTTACTTCCATGCTTCTTAATTCCATCTAAGACTAGCTCTCCCATGCCTATCTCACCTACAAATATCGGATAGCATAAATAAACATTTTCATTTCTAATTTAGAAATTAACAAACTCTTTTTCTACAATTTCATGATGAGATAGTTAGTGCATGCATATATGAATCATAGAGTGGCAAATTTATCCATCATTGCATTTGAACCCTAACTCCTTATGCCCTGATCCCGTTGGGTTATGCAAAGAAAAACAGGGAAAGAGAAGACTGCTCTAATAACACTGATCTAGACTTATGCAGGAACACAACAAAATATAGATATACATGACGTAAATATATAGATGCAGGAGAAATAAAAATTCGATTCATTAATATCAAACAACTAAAATATGCTTATATACAAAAATGGAAATAATCTAGCTCAGGTGATGGTAAATTATCTCTAAGAAGAGATGTGGCAATTACATTCCTCTGAACTATGTTACAATGAGGTTCAAGGGCCTTTTTATTATTGAACAAAAAGGGAAAACCCTAACCCCAGGAGATGGAATGCAAAGAGTTTGTAGTCTTCAGTCTATCAGGCTCTACTACTAGAACCTGGTTGTAACCCAAGAAACTGTCTAACAAAGAAAACATCTATGCCCTACATATTAATGAGGCTCACTAATAGGTAAACTATATGGGCCTTAATTCCACTCTCCAGCTTATTAAAATCAACTTTTCTCACATTTACTTACATATTTTATTATATTTTTCTTAGTGAGAAGGATAATGGTAAGATGTTATGTCATGTGGCCTAGTATGCATTAATTGCATGAATTGGAGTAGTTTTTAGTTAATTTAAGTGTAGGAACTCAAAGTGGACAAGCAAGAGGGATTGTAGGGTATTTGTCTCCCTCCTTAACTCCTCAAATCATTCGAATATTCCTCCACCATATCTCATTAGCTCGGAGTTACATGCAGCCAAGCCAACCGAGTTCATTGGCATCCAAGCCAATGAGAGTGAAGACAAGTCATTCTCTAGTTTGGGATCCAAGACTCCCTAATTTATAGGAATTTTTTGGTAGCTTCAGTTTGCATAAATAAGAAATCCAAGGGCCTCATTAGGATTCGATTTTTATGTTGTATTTGATATTTTCATGATAATGAGAAGGTTTACCTTGATTCGGCACTTATTTGACTCAGAGGGATGAAGCTCTTGGGTTAGGGCCCAACCCTAGCAGCAGAGGTTCCTCTTTTTGTACATATATTCTTAGATTAAAATCATAGTTAGCCACTAAAGCTATTTATGCTTTGTTTAGTTTAACAAATATTTGAATGATTGTTTAGTCTTGTTTTTATTAATTGAAGAAGTAGATAAGTGGTACAATAGTGAGAAATAATACTTCAAAAAATCCTATGACATTGGCCTCTTCCTCATCTCCCTCATGGGATCATGGTTTGAACCCTAACTCCTTATGCCTTGACCTCATTGGGGACATGCAAAGAAAAACAAAGAAAGAGAAGACTGCTCTAATACCGCTGATCCAGACTTATGCAGGAACACAACAAAATACAGATATACATGACATAAACATAGAGATGTAGCAGAAATAAAACTTCGATTCATTAATATCAAACAACTGAAATATTCTTATATACAAAATTGGAAATAAGCTAGCTGAGGTGATGGTAAATTATCTCTAAGAAGAGATGGGGCAATTACATTCCTGTGAACTATGTTACAATGAGGTTCAACGACCTTTTTATTATTGAACAAAAAGGGAAACCCTAACCCTAAGATATGGAATTCCAAGAGTTTGTGGGCCCCATTGGCATTAGTTGGGCATCCAACTTCCTGAGGTTGTAAATTGGTCATATTATCTCTGTTTAGCATGTACGATACATCGTTGGAAATATATCTCCAAGTATTATAGCATTTTCCATAGGCCCTTAGAAATTTCTATGGGCCTACTACGTAACTTAAATAAAAACATCGTTATGGGGGTCAAAATTGCTCTCGAAGTTCAGGACCCGAAAAAACTGCTAAAATAGTAAATTTTGTTATAAACAAGGAAAATGATGAAACCCACTGATGATCTAGCTGGAATAGGTGGTTGGCCACCAATATACACCTGGATTAGTTTTGTGCCTACCTCGAGTGTTGAATACTTGAATTGGGAGTTGTGTACCTACCTTGGGCATTGTGACATGTCGAGGGCATTGTGAGAATACCATCAACATCATATTGAGTTGCAAATGTGGGAAATATACCATATTCTATAGGTAAACTTGCTTCTTAGACCATGTACATAGACATTGGAGCGACACATGCCCCCTTATTTCTTTCAATTGAATTTTTTGAGGGGATGCTAGAGTATTTTAAAGGAGAAACCCCTTTCCATGTCATCTATTCATATGCGTGAGTTGGTTGCAATCACCTTTGAGCATTTTGAGGAGATGATTTTTTTACTTGAATCCACATGTGTGGGCTATTTGGAGGCTATTTTAGGCATATTGTTACATCTTGACTAAGTCAACCCCTTATAGGAGGGAATTTGTCGTTGATTTGACCCTATCGATTATTATTTTAAGGAGGGCATCAATATTGTTTCCCATCTGCAAGATGGAATTTATACATGTGGCATTAATCCACCATATTATAATTTTGTTGACATGTCCTCTCATGTTAGTCGTAGGATATTATTATTTGAGCATAGATCTAGGGTTAATTATGGATTTAATGTTATTTTATTGAAGGAATTGTTGAGCTCTAAATCTATAGATAAGAAACTCCTCCTTATTGTAATGTTATTGGAATTCTTTCGAATAAATTTTTCTATTCTCTTGCTCAAACTTTCTAGAATTGCTTATATCTTTTTGTTGAGGTGAATCTTGTTCTTAGAGCATTGTTTGAAGCTATTGTTGTATGTTTGTGGATGCTAAAGTCAACTTAAGGGCCATAGAGGAGAAAATTGACTAATTGGAAAATTTTAGGTGTAATGGACTCTTCTATATTCCTTAATTTATTTTGTGTTTCTTTCCTTAAAGAGGAAAACATCATGTGTTTGGCATCACTAGATTTATTGCATATGTAAACCATCTTTAGATAGGGTCCACCCTCAATTTTGACTTGAAAGTGGATCTTAGATAGACCCTTCCCCCATCAAATCTATTATTTTAGTGACTAAATTTGGTTTATTTTTGTGCACGTCACTTGGCTGCACACAAACCCTAATCCTCATCATGTGCAAGGGGATAAGGGGTTCAATTCATGAGCCCAATAATAATTAGGCACTAATATCCCTTTCAAAAACAACTAGAAAACATTTAAATTTCTCTCTTAGTTTATATTTTAAACAGTGTGAAATTATAACAAAGGAAATCATTAAACAAAATTACAATAAAAGTCTTTTTCACTCCAAATAACTATTTTTTAAATTGGATTGTTATTCTTGAAGTAAATAACTTATTTTATTTTAGTGCTAAAACATAATCAATTTTCTTAATCAACCTTTCTTTATTGTTGTCTTAAATTTCTAAAAATGGTATTTGAAAAGTTTAAATCTAGAATCATATCAATAAAATTCATAAAATCATATTTGTAAATCGACTTGTATCTTCAAATGACAAGTCTACCTTTTTCTATGGTTAAAACCCTTTTTGATGTGATAGTTTATGCTTTAATTCATCATGGTTTACATTTATGAGAAGGGGAATTTAATAGACCCATTTCAATATGAAACTCAACACATAATATCTCTTATACATAAAATTGAATTGATTTATTGTTTCTAGAAGCAAATTCATTGAATTTTAGTGCAAAAATCTAAATCAATTTGATTTTTAGCTTGATATTGTGTTGAGAATATAAAAATTTTAATTGAAATATGATTTTAATTTGGAAATTAAATTCAACACAAACCTTAAATTTAATAGAAAAACTAAGCTACCTTCCCTCCGAACCCTACAATGATCTAAGCTTAGTTTGACCTTGGGGATTCCAAGCTTGACTAGGAATTAATTAGTCTAAAACGTGAAAGGCAAGATGACTAAGGTGACAATGGGTATTTTTCCTAATTTTTCCTTGGGGTTTCATAACTACACCAAGTGAGAACCTAATGGTAGTAAGGGTCATTGATAAGAAGATTCAAACTAGCCACATATGAGAAGTCTAGGTTTTGGTTAACTCTGGAAATGATTAATGTTAGAAGAGTGGATGAGGTAGATGAGGTAGTGCTTGATGCGGATGGGTTAATAGAGAATAAGCATAATGTGGATGGACTAGAAGGATGACTAGAAGGCTTAAGGAAGATAAGGGTTCACCATATTTCTTATCTATTTAAATATATTTGAATGATAAAGTGATAGGTCAAATGAGAAGTACAATGCAAAAAAAATATATTTCAAAGAAAAACGCTTCTAAGTTGAAACTACATGTTCAAGTGGTACAACAGATGTTTTGTTGGTGTGCTTCAATAAAGAACAAATGATACACAAATTTGATGTAAAAGTTTTCCCTAAAAAGTGAAAGACACCACCCTAAGACTCTAACAACCTTCCTCTTGAATCATGTATAATAATAGGGCATTTCAATCACTTTCAATGAATGGTGATCAAGTCCACCAAATGAGAAACTGAAGGTAAGATATAGACAATTATATGGTAGGGAAATAAGGTCAATTCCCAACACCCATTAACTATTTATCTTAAGTGCCTCCTCAATCCCATAAAAGCTACTTTGTAATAACTTATGACTAGACATTAATATACCTCTTCACATATGTATGAAAAAGGGTTTCCCATTTCTAATAAGCCAAATGATGATGAAAAATTTTGAAAGCACTAGGTGACTATATCAAACTCTCAATCTCGACTTAAGCACTAACACCCAAATGAGGGTATGTCCTTTACCAAATGGGTTGTGATTTTAAAATAATTTTAAACACCCTAAATAGTAACAATATGTATCAATGTAAAGGATTCTGGTGAATTATTTGGATATCCATCCCCGTAATCTTGACCTACGTATAAGAATATTTTGTGTCATCAAGTGAGAAATTTAGTTGATCACAATTAAATTGTTGATTTAAAAATTTAAAAAAAAAAACAAAAACAAAAAGCAAAAACAAAAACTAAACTAAACTTTGGGTCATGAACCAAGCATGTATAATTAAGGTGTGAAATGTGTGTGCAAGTGGTATGAACAATTTGAAATAAAAATTCTAGAAATTAAATAATTATATCTAAAAATGAAATGCGAAATTGGCTTGCAAGGAAGGAAAATAATTAAACTTGAAAAATGCTAAAAAAAAAAAAAGAGTTCTATATTTATCAAACTTGCTTTATCTTTATCAAACTAATTTCCTTAATCTTTTGAGCAATTCCTAACATAATAAAAAACAAATAAAATATAAACTATTGTAAAAAACAAATATAACCAAGCAAAATGAAGGAACTTTAAAAGTAGTGTGCTAGAAATAACATGGTTTTCTTTCCCTGCTTACAATATTCTCTTTATAACTCAACAAGACAACATTAGACAATGAACAAATCTGTGAAAATGATTAATCATGTCTATAAAAATTTAGAAGAGAACCAACAAAACTAAAAAATGGAAAAATGTGCATCGTAACACAAAATTTGGCCTCACAACCATCAATGCATGACATAAACATTGGAGATATACATAGGGAAATCACTCTAGTAGAATAAATTGTAAGCAGGAAATTCATGTAGATTTCAATGGAAAATATGAATGCAATTCAAAGGAAAATATAGACAATTGCCTCAAATGCCAACAATGAAAAAATAGGATTTTATGCGAAAACTACACTTTCTAGGAAATTGCTATAGAATCAAAAAACAAAGGACATACCCCATGAACTAACATAATTTATAAACTAAGCATACACACAACTAGGAGTGAGATATTGTATCTCTCTCTCTCTCTCTCTCTCCTCTCTCTCTCTCTCTCTCTCTCTCTCTCTCTATCTCTCTATATTATATAATTATATAATATATATTAATTGATTAATGGTGAACTGGAAAGAAAACTATTTACCTTATAAAGATCTTACAAGTAATGAGAAACATAAAAAAATAAAATCTATTTATGAATCATTATTTGATAAATTATTTAATGGGAAACAACAAATATTTTATTGCACCGGTGGAAAAGAAAACTTCCATACAATAAACCCTTGGGAAAAGTTGTTGTGGCAAGGTGGGCTTCAACTCTCTATGGGAGGGCCCTTTTCTTCCCTATCTACTCAAGCCGAAGCTCTATGATCATATAAAAAAGATCCTTTGTGGTTAACTACAAGCTAATGGAAGAAGAGGGTAAACAAAACTAGGTAATGGGAGAGGATGAACCATGGTTTTCTTATCTCTCTATTGGAATTTCAACATCATAATTTTACTCTCCCTTCTTGGATATGAAATGTATCCCCATTACCTCCTTTTATAGTTGAATGGTAGAACTTCAATCTAGAAATAGTTTGCATATGAATACTTTCCATGTAATAATGAGAATCTAGAAAATTAATGGGAATTATGGAAGAAAATTGATTGGAATTTATTGGAATTTATGAAGATGAGAATCAAAACAAGTGCACATGCACCCATACACTACATGAACAATCATGTCAACAATTATGAGCCATGGACTAGTCATTTTTTGGATTTACAATAGGTCAAGCAATTGTCTAGGGATTTATCATGCACTTTGACCATAAGATGGATGATAAACTACACTACCCTAAAAATAGTTAATTGAGGGTTTAATCAAGCTACATGAGATACCATGGTGATTTAATGGGGTGCATAATGTATATTTCCCTTGAATTGGTAACGTTTTTGAGTAAACCCACTTCAACAGTACAAATGAGCAACATTAGGCTAATAATAACCTATACAAATAATATAATCTGTGCACAAGACCAAAACAACAATATAAGATTTATCAAAAAATAACAAAGACTAAGATATGTCATAGTGTTTTGTTGGGTGTGGAGCATCATTATTTATAGGTCTTTGTTTCAACTGGATGTATACCCCAAGAAGTTTGTACACCCCTCCACACGGGGGGGGTGCGGGGGGGACTTGTCCCCCTCGCGGGGGTTCGGGGGGACCGATCCCCTCGGCTTGGGGGTCTGAGGGCCAGCATTCCCCAGGCGGGGGTTTCAGGGGCAGCGCCCCCGAAGCTAAAAATAGATGTAAAATTGCCTTGTAAAAGTATAGTAATTTCTAGTCAATCTGGGTCGTTCATTAGGTGGATGATCTGACGATAGAAATTATGTTGAGTTTAGGATTTTTTGCCCTAGAAGGCAACACCTCTCTTTGTATGAGGGCATTGTATTTGAGGTTATGTAATAGATGTGTATTCTTCGAGCAAGAAATAGAGAGGTGAGACTGTGATAGAAAATAGAGGATATTACAATGGATCTTCTGTAGGTTGTGTCTCTTCATTTTGCTAGATAATAGAAAGGAAGGACTGGCTGTTCAAGGTGGACGTAGCGCAAACTAGGTGAACCACGTATATCTGTGTCTCTCTGGTTTTATCTGTTTTCTGTGTTTATATTTATGCAATATTCTATGTGTTCCATTGCTCTATAATATATAATTTTCTAACATGTTGGTGAAGTTCAAATTTGGTGAGTACTCATAAATCCTTGAGTATTGTGCATGTGTTACTTTTTTTAATGGATAACATTTTCAACTTACACACATGGAAATCTCGCCCTTGGAACTCAAATCCTCTAGACTAATTAATGTATGATTCTTCCTCATTTAGAGTATTCATAAAATCATTATTTATATCCATTTGGTATCAAGGTCAACCAAAAAATTGATGTAAGAGACATAATGGAAGTATACTTGGCCATTGAAGCAAAAGTCTCCACATACTAAATTCCCTCTCTTTGAAAGAATCATTTGTCTACAAATATGGAATTTTACTTCTCTATGCACTCATCAACATCATGTGTTACCTTGTACAATGTCTGATATCTATCGAAAAATTCTATTCAAGGCTTGGAATGATTTTCTAAACATAATTTCTTAGAATATAATTATACTTTCTAGTGGTATCCTACCATATTCTCTCTAGAGTTACTTCCTCATATTTGGAAATGTTTAAATATATCATAGAACTGATATAAGTGAAACATAATTGGAAGTTTCTTAGGTTTATGAATGACTTAAAAATAAATGTTTGGTGCTTCTACTTGTTCGTGTGCCTCATCCAAACTTTGGGTAAAATAATTTAGTTTCTTGGTTAAAATAGAAGGTAAAATTGTCTATTTTCCTTCATATGATCCTTGTTGATCTAAATCTATTTTTTCCCTCTCTTGTAGTTTAGCATTTAAGACAAGTTTTTCTCCCTACAACTTCGTAGGAATCCCATAAGACTTCGAGGACCATGTGTCCTCAATAAATTTCGCATATCAACTCACCAGTACATTCCACCATGATCTAAGGTGGTTCTCAATTATTAGAAGACTCTGTATAACTAATAAATGCTCTTCAAACTAGAGGATTACAACATAATTTTTTTTATCATAAGAAATATAAATATACATAGTAAAAACCAAATTCATGAAAGTGTGATAATTGGGGTTCTCACCAATGAAATCTCCCTCTTGGGTTTGTCATTCAATATCTTGTGAGGACCCTTATTCAAAATGTAAACAATTGCACTAAATTCTTATCCTTAAAGACACTTGTGGAGATTTAGACCATGCATCATAAACTTGGTTTTATTTGTGATCGACATGCTCTTCTTCTCTATAGCTCTACTCTACAAAGGTTTATAAGGTAATTTCAAAGCCCTCTCTAACTCTATTCCCATAAAAATAGGCCTCAAAGTTTTTTGAACACATCAACCTTCTTACTAGTCTATTTGTCACAAAATCATTAAGTTCTTGGAACTTACAAAATGCTCCATTGTTTTTCTCCATAAAATAGATTCAAGGTTTTATGGAGGATCATTAAACACAGTAAATGTTCCATCCTAGTGATGTTGCAATCATTGAATAACTTTATACCTTTGAATGGATTAGATGAAGAATCCCCCTCATAAATCTATGTTCACTAATTGAGAAAGTAGTTCTATTATTATTTCCAAGTGCATAACACTTGCAAATTCATACCTTCTTAATATTGAATCCCAACAATAATTGCACCAATATGTCCTTCAATAGAGGTAATGCTCCATAATATAGTTGACCAAATCTCTTTTTCCAAAGATTTCATATATTTATCATTTTCATGCATTAAAACTTCATATTTGATCAAATCAACAAGCACCCTATAAAGGCCACCTTCTTGCACACCTATGGAAAAAAATTGCCACGAGGCCTTAGTCGCAATATCTAGTGAATACTTATTAATTATCAAAGTCAATGAACACCTATAATCTGCCGTCATTGAAATTGAAAGTTGATTATTTGTTAAACCAAGGACATACAAAACATTATTGAGCTCAAGAACATCGCATGATGGCATGTGAAATGAGACAAAACCCATTGCTATGATTGGATAAGTAGCATCATTATGCAACTCCACCTATATGTCAACCTCCTACACTTGCAATGCACTAAAAGAATTTATATTGAAGGCCATGTCTCTAGATGATTCACTGACAACATACCACTCGATATTGAAAATAATGATAATGGAAAAACATGAAACCATTGAGAATGTTTTCTCAAGCTTAGATGTTAACTCATCCACTTCAAAGGAAGCATTTTGCCTCCCCATAAATTTCCTCTACCTCTACATTTCTTCTCAAGGCACTAAGATACATAATGATTCATCTTGTAACATGTTGACGGTGGTCGATCCGCCAACATTCAGGGGATCTCCCCTATATGAGGTCGTAATTAGACCTCACACCGTTTGGTGTAGGAGTCCTATCCGATATGATCGCATGGTTGCCAAATACTTATAGATTTTCTACAACTCTAGCTTTCAACACATGAGAGTGTTCAATGGTACCTTCAAAAACCAAGGTGAGTGTCTTTGGTGAGTGTGCAATGTAACTGTGTATAGGTTCTCTTACTGCAAAAGGGGGGAGAAAAGTGAGCCTCTAAGTGAGAGGTAATAGTACCACCCAGGAAGATACACACATGAACCAGGAAGACCTATCCAACATCTAGTGGAATAGTCCACAGCGGATGTCGTAGCCGTTAAAACCAAAGAACAGGGAAGGATCCATCTACCATCCAGTAGAATAGTCCACATCGGATGTGATAGTTGTTATAACCGATGAGTGGGGAAAGGCTTGTCTAATATCTTTTGGAGTAGTCCACAAGGATGAGACAGTAGTGATAACCATTATAGTATGTTCCCAACAAGATAAGCACTAAAATAACCGAAATAGTTCAACTATCTTAGTGCATGTGAAACAAACATTAAATATAAATTCTCATAGAATAGTCTTACAAATATCCATAAGTCATGCATGGAAAAGTGTTGGTTGGAGAAGGCTTATGTATTAAGAAAAAGTTCCAAGACACATATTTATATCATATATCACTAATTGCTCCTCAAAGAACTGATTGAAACTCTCTATGCTTTGCGGGAGGATCCAAGGTGAAAATTCCTTTTCCCATACAATGAGGGAGTATATATAACCAAGGCATGATGCTTGACCCTTGTGATTCTTTGACTACCCTCATGAATGTTCAACTTCCTATGACTTTTCAACTGACACGACTCTTCATATTCATGTGTGTTGATTGGACTTCCACTTTACATTACATTTGATTTACAATATACATGGCTCGTAATAGTGATGTGGCCTTTGGAAAATCATGACACGACTTGACATGACACTACTAACATGGAATAAATTGTTGAGGTGGAAAGTTCAAGTTGTTGTTGCTTATGAGTGATAGATGTGTTCTTGGATGTGCTTTCTCTTCTCCTCTACATAGCTTGATGATGCAGGGTCTTCAATGATCTTTGGTATTGAGAGGTGGTTGCATGCATGTGTTCCCTTTGCTTGTTCTTGATAAGCGTCTTTGTTCATCTAGCTTTGAGTGAGTCTTCTAGCATGTTTGCTCCTTCTTATCCTTCTTTATCGTCTCACCATGATTTAATAGTGTACCTATTCCTACAATTCACTCATGACGGGATGACATCAAATCCAAAAACTCCCTAGTCTAAGATGATGCACTATTATCCATGGACTCAGCCCGAGACAAGTGATAGGCTTGGAAGGAGGGCCCATTAACTGCGTATTTCCACGTGACAGGGAGGGGGGTTGGTCACTGAAACTGTGTAAAGTGCAGCTTAGGCTTGGATGAGGAACTCCCGAGCACATTCCTCACTACCGGAAAAAATTGTGCAGAAGCCATTGGGAGACAAGATTGTGTAGTCGAGACAGCCAATGATTGATGCAAGATGGGACCCTGGGAGGTAGGTCTACATAGTTTTCAAAGGCAAGGCAGGACTTGGAAGTAAAGGGGCCTGGGAGGACAAGTCTATGCAGTCCTTGATATCAGTGAGTCCCGGTTGAGGGAGCACACTAGTGAGACACTTTTACACAGTTCTGAGAGGCAAAGTAGGCTTGGTCCTCTACGCTTGTGGGATTCCAATAGGCAGGGAAGAAGCTTGATGATTGGTCTTGCGAAATGTACATTTCAGGTCAGGCTGGGAGAAGTTATTGTGCAATTCTAGGGATGAAGGCAAGCTTCTCAATTATGGAATTGCACAATGAAAATTCCCTAGGGACAGTGACTGTGCATTATGCAGTTCCAGGCAACAAGGCTGCATCACTGAGGGTTGAGGTTGCATAGTGCGCAGTTCAATCAAGGTCTGATGAATGTGAGTTTCCCGGTTGAAAGGATTTTTGGAGAAATGGCTAAGTGCGGGAGGAAAGTGATCTTGTGAAGAACTTGAACTTGTGATCACACAGTTAGCATACTTCAATGACATGACAACATAGACCTCCAGAACAACAAGGAAAAGCATTACCCTCTATGAGTCTATCCTGGAACGAAAAGTGACAAGTGTGAAACTTAAGATAGACTTAGGATGACCTTGATGACACTCATGCAACACTATTTAAAACTTTATGTATGAGTGTGGCGGATGTTTACATAGCTAGGAAAACTCGAATACACAAAGACCAACCATCAAAATCTCCATAAAATGACCACAAGCATGGTAAACCAATCAAATATGCCAAAAGACAATAGTTGATCAAATAAGCGAAAGGGGTGAAAAGACTCAAAGAAACCTCATGAAATGAGCTCAAGTGTTTGCAAGCCAAACTTTTGGAGGGTGTTGCAACCACTACAACACTTGGTGACACACTAGTTAAATACCAACTTCTCTATCTTGGTTCATTTTTTAAGTGCAGGGCCTTAGCCCTTCAGGGAGTATTGATTCATTCTGCAGATTACTTTAGCCTCCCCACTTTCTCCATGGGTAGACATGGTTTCCTTTGTACCTTCTCAGTTGAACACAACATAAGATTAAGCCAGACCACAATGTTTCAAATTGGGAAGGGTAGTTTAGCTCGTGAGATTAAGATTTTCAGAGTATAGTTTTTCATCTCTCATGTTACTCCGCTACCAGTAGGCCTAGATAGTACCCCAATAGAGTCACGCAAGAACACAAGCAGTGCTACACTGCCAGCGAGCCTGGATAGTACCCCGGTGGAGTTTCCTTCTTCACCTCTCTGCACAGGAAGCATTTCTCTTCTTTCGCCTTTATTTATTTATTTAAAGAAAAATTGAATCACCACTTATTTATTTTGGGGCTTAAGAGGGATCCCGACTTATTAAGAGTAGGATAGGTTGTTCCTTTAGAGAAGCATATAAAGACCTCTGATTTAAGTTTGCTCTTAAATTTCCCCTTCTCCATTTCTACTTGTTGGATAAGCTTGAAAACACCAAAGTAGAAAACTAAGTATAGGCATGAGGTTGCCAAACTAGACACAGGTTCATGGTTGGACCAAAACTCTCCTTACAGATGGATTATATTTCCGTCAAAACTTCATCGGCCAAAAGTTACAACCAATACAAAGAAGGTGGACACAATCCTGGGCAAGGGCTACAGTGTCATGAAACTCTTTGAACTTCATCCACACACACACTTGGAAGCCGCAACATAGTAAGGCACAACACTCATTTACATAAGCAAAACAACATAAAACCAAAGGAAACATAAGAGAAAACCACAAAATACTATGTACATAATGCGGGGCTCAGCCCCAAATCTTCATTGAAAGTAATATTTTAATTCTTGGCCATTGACAGGGACAGAGTCAACATTATCGTCAAGTGATTGAAGATGATACATGTATTGGCCAAGCTTTTTGTGGACTGCGTATGGACCAATCCACAGGGATTTAAACTTAGTATGCTTGCCTTTGTCTTTGTGGGCTTTGTCCCACTTAAGGACTAAGTCTCCCACACTATAGCTGGTCTTCCCTGCTGACTTTCTATCAAACCATCTCTTGATACGGTTTTGATGGAGTGAAATTTTTTCTTTTTCTTTCAGCCTTTCTTCTTGTAGCTTGTGCAAAGTGTCCATCCTATGTTGAACTAACAGACATGGATTGCCTTAGGATTCTTGGGACAATTGGAGAGTAGGCAAGTATATATTTGGCAAGAGGATGGCTTTCTTTCCATACACCAGGAAGTAAGGGGAGGTATTCAAGGAAGGTTTAAGTGTGACTCGGTCAACCCATAAAGCATTCACCAAAACAGAGTGCTAGTTTCATTGGTAAGATAATATGATCATTTTGATGATGTGAATGAGGTTCTTATTTATGGATTCGGCAATACCATTCCCCTGTGGTTAATAGTTAGCAAAATGTTTCAATACAATACCATTTTCTAATGAAAAATAATAAAGTTTTAAGGAAGAAAAGTATGTTTCATTTTCAAAAACAAATGACATAGAAACAATGAACCTGGAAATGATATTTTGATGCAAAAAGTTAATGACTTCCTGATCATTCACTTGTTTCAGCAGAACTACCTTTGTCCACAACGTTAAATAATTTGTAGTAGTCAACATATAGCGGTGTTGATTTGATGAATGAGGGAAAATTTCCCCAATGATATCCAAACCCCACTGTTGGAATGGTTCTTCCACTGCAACAGGATGCATCAAGGCCACTAACTTCCGATTTCTTTCAGCGCACCTTTGATAGATTGAACACTTACAAGCGTAGGCATGAGCATCCTTGAATAACGTAGGTTAGTTAAAACTGGCCTGCATGACCTTGTGTGTTGTGGTGTTACCCACAAAGTGTCTCCAGGCTGGTCTGTCGTAGAGATCACGTAAAACCTTATCTAAATCATGTGCCTCCAGGAACCTGAGCAAGATCCCATTATGGTGCTTTCTTTGTAGCACCCCATGCACAAGTTAGTATGATAATTCTTTGAGTTAGAGTTCTCTCTTATACCATATAGAAAATTGAGAGGGTATGGTGCCATGCTCAAGGTACCGGTGCACATCTACATACCAATAGTTTTCATCTGAAGTGAGAAAGGCTTTCTCAACATTGTACATTTCTATTTCTTTCTCCTAGCTTGTGAGCGTTTATTCTTCTTATTGTGTGTTGACTGCTTCCGTTGCTAACTTGCAGAGACCATGACCATTGATGGTGTGAACTGGTTTGATGTTAAGATCGTATTCTTGTAATCGAGTCATCTAGTTCACCCTACTCTCACCCAGCTCTTTTTGAACAAGCAGTGATATGACTGTTGGGTGTGGAACAAAAATAATACAATGGTTTTTCAACAAGTAGGGTCTGAAGTGTTTTATTGCCTTGTATACTACATAATATTATTTTTCCATGACGAGATAATTGAGCTTTGATCCTTGCAGGATCACGCTCAAGAAGGAGATGGGTTTCTCATTGTTCAACTCATCCTTCTGAGTGAGCACAATAGTGAGAGAAGTATCGGAAGCAAAAGTGTAGAGCAAGAAGTCTTTGTTGAAGTTTGGGTTGTACAACACTAGTGCTTTTGATATTTCTTGATTTATATGGGCGACTACATCCTTTCCCTTTTTTCCCCAACTATAGAATGCATCCTTCTTAATCACCTCCTGTATGGTTTTGATGATTTGAGTATAGTCAAAGATAAACTTTCTAAGGAAGTTGATCTTCCCCAAGAAAGACTGCATGACTTTCTTGTCCATGGGGTGGGAAATTTGTGTGATATTCTAAACCCTGTCCAGATCTACCTTGATCCTACATTTAGCAATAATGTGTCTAAGAAGCTTACCCTCAGACACTACGAAGATGCTCTTCCTTGGATTCAAGGATATCCCGTATTTCCAGCGTCGCTCAAAAATTTTCTTGAGGTGGCGCAGGTGGTCTAACTGTTGTCTTAAAAATATTGTTACATCAACAAGGTAGAAAACTACGCTCTGTCTGATAGCCTATGGAAGTTGATGTCAATTACATGTCGTAATGTTTCACCTGTGTTAACCAACCCAAACAGCATTCAGCATAACGCAAACATACCCCACTTGGTACATAATGTAGTCTTCAGTCTATTAGGCTTTACTACTAGAACCTGGTTGTAACCCAAGAAATTGTCTAACAAAGAAAACATCTATGCCCTAGATACTAATGAGGCTCATTAATAGGTAAACTATATGGGTCTTAATTCCACTCTCCAGTTTATTAAAATCAAATTTTCTCACATTTACTTACATATTTTATTATATTTTTCTTAGTGAGAAGGATAACAGTGAGATGTTATGTCATGTGGCCTAGTATGCATTAATTGCATGAATTGGAGTAGTTTTTGGTTAATTGAAGTGTAGGAACTCGAAGTGGACAAGCAAGAGGGATTGTAGGGGATTTGTGTCCCTCCTTAACTCCTCAAATCATTCGAATATTCCTCCACCATATGTCATTATCTCGGAGTTACATGCAGCCAAGCCAACCAAGTTCATTAGCATCCAAGCCAATGAGAGTGAAGACAAGTCATTCTCCAGTTTGGCAGCCAAGCCTCCCTAATTTTTAGGAATTTTTTGGTAGCTTCAGTTTGTATAAATAAGAAATCCAAGGGCCTCATTAAGATTTGATTTTTTTTTGCAGCCAGGAGGAAATTTAGAGCTAAAACATTGTGACTGTTAATCTTATGTTGTATTTGATATTTTGATAATAATGAAAAGGTTTACCTTGATCCGGCACTAATTTGACTCAGAGGGCTGAAGCTCTTGGGTTAGGGCCCAACCCTAGCAGCAGAGGTTGTAGTTTTTAACCCCGTACAGAAATTACCTGCATACGAATTCTAAATCACAGGAAAAAATAAAAATGTGAGAGCATAACACATAAAACACATATACACAGAGATTTCCCACTGGATCACAAAACCGGGACTACCAGCTTGATTTTTCATTATGTTCCTTTTAATGTTACAATACATATTTATACATGCCGAAGCATCCAATACCATGGACCGAAAACCATTGAGTCCAAAAAAGCATGTGCGAAAATCATGCACAAAACCATAGGTGGGTCCACCCAACCTAACATAGGGTCCAAAACCAAAATTTTCCGGGGCGCTGCCTCGGACCCCATAAAGTGGGGTTACGGGTACC
>APFE031608341.1:80749-154577 GCA_000404065.3 Pinus taeda
CATCAGATCCCTTTCCTTTATCAAGAGCTTTAGATTTACAATCCCTTCTGAAGTGCCCTTCCTTACCGCATTTCCAACACACCACCTTTATAGTTTTTCCTGGAGATTTAGATCTCCCTCTAGATTTAGAGCTCCCACTCGATGACTTATTTTTGTTTCTGTTCTGAGACCGTCCCCATACAGACAAGGCATCACCATTCTGGTTGTCCATATTTTTCTGTCTCATCTCCTTCGTCGGCAAGGCTGAGACTATTTCATCAAACTACAAAGCAGTTGCATTGCTACCTATTGCAATAACCAGACTATCCCACGAATCTGGTAGAGAACACAACAAATTGATGCACTTATCTTGATCTGAAATTTTAATATCAACAGATGATAACTGACTTACCACAGTATTAAACGCATTCAAATGCTCTGTCACCGAGTATCCATCTTTCATCCTCAGGTTATACAGCTTTTTTCGCAGGAACAGTTTATTCACTAGAGAATTAGATTGGTACAAAGTCCCTAACTTGTCCCACAAAGCCTTCATCGTAGCTTCCCCTGATACATTCAGCAATACTGAATCTGAGACACACAATCGTATTGTGTTCTTTGCCTCCGATCCAACTTCTTCCATTCTTCATCGGTAACCCTCGTTGGTTTAGTACCCGGATCTACCGGGATCCACTGATCTTTATCCACCAACAAATCCTCCATCTTGAGTTTCCACAACTCAAAACTCTAACCATTGAACTTCTCAATCTCTATCTTTCCGCTGCTTGCCATCTTCTTTCACCACCAAAATCGATCTCGCAGATCTCCCACTGAACAGGGTCTACCACAGGCCCGAGCGAAACCCCTCAGCAAAAAAGGCGTCCCCTTGAAGCCAAAACAACTCTGATACCAAATGTAGTTTTTGACCCCATACAAAAATTACCTACATATGAACTCTAAATCACAGGAAAAAATAAAAATGCGAGAGCATAAAACATAAAACACATATACACAGAGATTTCCCACTGGATCCCAAAACCATGACTACCAGCTTGATTTTTCATTATGTTCCTTTCATTTTTACAATACATATTTATACATGCCGAAGCATCCAATACCATGGACCAAAAACCATTGCGTCCAAAACCATGGACTGAAAACCATCGCGTCCAAAAAACATGTGTGAAAATCATGCACATAACCATAGGTGGGTCTGTCCAACCTAACATAGGGTCCAAAACCAAAATTTTCCAGGGCGCTGCCCCGGACTCCATAAAGTGGGGTTACGGGTACCCCTCAAACCCCCTGTTAACTATGTGGAAAGAATATAACACAACCCAACAGAGGTTCCTCTTTTTGTACATGTATTGTTAGTTAAAATCATAGTTAGCTACTAAATTTATTTATGCTTTGTTTAATTTAACAAATATTTGAATGATTGTTTAGTCTTGTTTCTATTAATTGAAGAAGTAGATAAGTGGTACAATCATGAGAAGTAATACTTGAAAAAATCCTATGGCAGTGGTCTCTTCCTCATCTCCCTCATGGGAGCATGGTTTGAGGACCCCACTCTCATAGCCCCAAAAATAGATTTAGCTTTTGATAATTGCATAGATTAGGGTTCATTGCTATCTAGGTCATTGTTTATGATTTCTTAGAAGCACTTGCAATTGTCATTTTGTTTCTTGACTTTGTTGTATTTTAATAAGGTAGTTCATTTCATGGATCTAGCCAGTAGCCATTAATAAATCGATTTTCTCAAATTCAACTCATCTTTTCCCTAGTTATATGAAGTTATGCATAAATGAAGAGAATAATATGTTTTGTTGTGGGGATTTTTGATCTGCTAGGAGGAACTCATCCCACCAGCCTCATCTAAGTCTTCTCCACCTTCTTCCAAGGCCTACCAACCCCTAATCCAAATCTTTGTTTTGTAGCCACCATGGACAACCACCTTGGGAAAATCTGAACTTCCTGAAGTGTTGGGTTGAACCTTGGGTAATGTGCACCTTCCATACACCCAATTTCACCATCATACATCTTTCTAGTACCTCATTCCACCTTCCCTACATTCCTATGGCCTTCAACTAACTTCTTGTAGAAAACTAGGACATCTTGTAGCAACTATAGTATCTCCTATAGCAACCTATTTTAACCTGTTTTGAGCAGAAATTATAGCCTGAGCATAGGGTAGGCCATCCTATTTACTTCCATGCTTCTTAATTCCATCTGAGACTAGATCTCCCATGCATATCTCACCTACAAATATCAGATAGCATAACTAAACATTTCCATTTCTAATTTAGAAATTAACAAACTCTTTTTCTACAATTTCATAATGAGATAGTTAGTCCATGCATATATGAATCATAGAGTGATAGAATAATTTTCCATGTCCATTTAGTCCAAATAAATAGATAACAATATGAAAGGTTAGATTAGTTCTCTTTTGCAAGTAGTTTATGTCATTTCCTAGTTATATTATTTCATGGCATTTCCTAGCATTTTCTCTTCAATAACTTTCATTTCTTCAATAGACAAGCACTTACTTTCCTATATTGGAGCTAGCTTTACATTCACTATTAGTAGTCAGACTCCTGCTAGTCAATAGAAGATTGGTTTGACCCTAGTGGTCCATCACCCGATTTGAAAAGTGACATGAGTAGATTGTTGCATCTGTTGTGCATATAGCACTATCACCTCCAAGTTTGTATGAAACCCATGGTTGATAGAGTAAAGTTTGTAGCCATAGGAGTTGCAACATTCTTGTTGCAATACTGAGGCTCATTACTTTTTGGCATAATTTCCCGGGGGGTGTCTAGGTAGATGTAATTTCTAATTTCCTTTCTATTTGACATTCAATAAATAGTTGCAATTGTTTCTTTCTTTCTTTTTTCATTCAATAGATAGTTGCAATTTCTGCTTTCTTTCTATTTTGCAAGTAATTATGGAAACAAAAACCTAAAAACGAAATCATGCCTTGTAGGAGTAGAGACAATTTAGGAAAAAAATTGTCAAATACCCCCACACCATCAGACAGCCAACCTTCCCTCTTCTTCGGTGGCTGACAAATTCCCTCTCTGACTACAGGGGAGCTAGAGGACCCATTAGGTGAACAACCAGAGAACTTTGAAAAGCCTATTGGGAAAGAAGAAGAAGAAACCCTTCCACACACTTAGAACATGGCCGAAAACAGAAATGAAGGTTTTTTCCCAATAGAGAGACTTAAGGAGATGCTAGGATGAAAAACATAAGCCCCTCTTCCCTTCCTCACTTCCATGGATTAACCTCAGAAAACCTTGATACCATCTTGTTTGAGTTTGATGTCATCTACAGAACTTATGATTATACCTTTGATGACCAGAAGTTGAAATTGTTCCCATTTTCCCTTAAGTATGCAGCCTTGCATTGGTTCATGGGTTTGTTTGGGGACAACATCACTACATGGGCTTAGATGTAGCAATCCTTCAATGAAAAGTATAGGGACTATTGGAGGTCCAAGGATACAAAATAAGAAATCTTTAGAATGACCTTGGGACATGATGAATCATTGGAAGATTATGAGTGAATTCTTAGAAGCTAGCACACCCCAGAAGAGACTAAACTTCTGGGTGAATTGAAAAACTTGTGTGTTAAAATCCCACTCCTCCAAGCTATCAAGGATGTCCCCATATACAACAATTTAATCAAGGAGAAATACTTCAAACATCATGCAAGGAGAAAGAAATACACTCCTACCATTAATGTTATTGGACAGTTGTCTGACTTAATGTTGGAGATAGTGATTTGCCTGAAGTATCTAGACCCTGGAAGTCCTGTGGTAGATGTGCACATTGAAGCCATCACTGTTCCCCATAGCTTGATTGATCTTGGGGCTTCCATAAATGTGATGACTAAGGAGACCATGCATTCATTAAGGAAGACCACAACGGTCTTGTAACTTGCAGACAAATCCACAGTAGCTCCTAAGGGAGTTGTTGAAGATGTGATGGTCCCCATTGATTCTTTGGAATACCCTGTCGACCTCTTAGTTATCCAACCTAAGACCAAATTCAACGATTATCCTCTCATCCTTGGAAGGCCATGTCTAGCCACTATTGATGCTTACATAAGTTGCAGGGCTGGGAATATGACCATTTAAAATGGGCATTTGTCCAAACAATTGGTCTTATACCCTCCTGCTCAACCATATCTAGAGCATGACTTACCCTTATGGTTGGAAGAGGAGGAGGAATATGAAGTATACGACGCCACATATTACCCAATATTTGCCCTAGATGTTGTCGTAGGAGGGGGGAAACCTGATGAAGACGAAATGATTGATCAAATCCTCCAAAATCAGCCCCCCAACACCATGTCCTTTGATGAGTTAGTAAATAAATCTAAAGATAAGTCTTGAATTGATTTGTGCCTAGATGACTCAAGTCCTACTCGTGTCTAGATGATATAATTTTGTCCAGTTAAAATATTGAAAATCAACCCCTCTCTCTCTCTCTACACATTAGAATAAGGAGTTATGTGACATGCTAAGAGAGCATCTAGATGCCTTTTCCTGGAGTTATAAGGAAATGAATGGAGTGCATCGTTTGGTGTGTACTCACCACATTTATATAAACAAAGGATGCAAGCTAGTGCACCAAGCTTAGAGGAGAATGAACCCAACCCTCAAAGACATAGTTAAAAAATAACTGCAGAAGTTGTTGGATGCAGGGTTCATTTACCCCATCTCATATAGTGAGTGGGTGTCTCCTCTAGTTTTAGTCTCAAAGAAGAATGGAAAATAGAGGATTTGTGTGGACTACAGAGAGTTAAACAAAGCCACTAAAAAATACAATTTTCGTCTACCTTTTATTGATCAAGTCTTGGATGGTCTTGCAGGGAAGAAGTTCTTCTATTTCCTAGATGGATTAAGTGGTTACAATCAGATCCAGATTAGCCCAAAGGACCAATATAAAACCACCTTCACTTGTCCTTGGGGCACCTTTGCTTATAGGGTCCTTCCTTTTGGATTATGTAATTCCCCTGCCACATTTCAAATGGCATTTTTGAGCATCTTTGTAGAGCTCATCCATGACTCTGTAGAAATCTATGTGGATGATTTCACTCCCTATGGGTGTGATTTCCTAGATGCTCTCTCTAACTTGGTGAAAGTATTAAATAAGTGCATTGAAATGAACCTATCCCTTAGTCTTGAGAAGTGTGAGTTCTTGATGAATGTAGGGAATTTTCTAGGTCACTCAATATCCTGGGAAGGACTACAAGTGGACCCAAATAAAATTGTTATCATAAAAAAGGTTCATACTCCTCAGAAGTAGAGGGATGTCAGAAGTTTCTTGGGCTTGGCTGGATACTATAGGAGATTCATAAAGGATTTCAGCAAAGTAACCTCACCATTGGTTGGACTATTGACCAAGGACTCTTACATTTGCTGGTTAGAAATCTGCTAAGAGGCCCTAAAAACCTTAAAGGACAAGTTGACTACTACACCCATACTCTGAGGCCCAAATTGGGCCCTTCTTTTCCACACCCATGTTGATGCCTCTTGAAAAGCTATAGGAGAAGCTCTAGGCCAGATAGATGACAATTTTCCTTATGCCATTGAATTCATTAGCAAAAAATTGTCTAAGGCTGAATTAGACTATACTGTGACTGAAAAAGAGCTCCTAGTTTTTGTCCACTCCTTGAACAAATTGAGACACTACATCACTAGTTACCAGACCTTTGTACATACTGACCATGTTGCAATCAAATATTTGATGAAAAAACTTGATGTGAATGCCAGAATTATTAGATGGTTGCTTTTATTACAACTGTTTGATCTAACTATCATTGATAAGCCTGGTAGAGAAAATGTACTTGCAAATTTTCTTGTCTAGAATTTATTTTCCTACATGTGAGGAAGGAATGGTTAATGATTAGATACCATATGAGCATTTATTTTCTATTTTAGTTCTCTCTCCATGCTTCACTGACATAGCCAACTAACTAGTGGCTACATATTTCCCTACAAATCTGTCCTCCAAGGAAAAAAGCATAATTGTAAGAAAGAGACCTCCATTCACTTGGATTGGGGGAAAATTCTTCAAGCTAGGCCCAGATCAAATTTTGAGGATATGTGTCAGGGAGGAGGAAGTCTTTGACATCCTTCTGGCCTGTCATGATGGGCCTTGTGGAGGTCACTTTGCAGCCAAAAGGACAACCTTCAAGGTACTGTAAGCTGGATACTACTGGCCCACTTTCCACCAAGATGCAAGAAGATACATCAGTCGATGTGATCAGTGCCAGAGAATGGGGAAACCTACTCATAAGGATGAAATTCATTTTCAAGCTTAAGTGACTCTAGAGCTATTTGACAAGTGGGGCATGGATTTCATTGGTCCCATTGATCCGCTAGCGGGTAAGAAAAAGTATATAATTATATGCATTGATTATCTGACAAAGTGGGATGAGACCAAGGTGGTTAAGGTAGTAACAGAAGAAAAAGTGGCTAAGTTCTTAAGGTAAAATGTCTTATATAATTTTGGGTACCCTAGAGAACTAGACACTAATTAGGGAGCCCAATTCAGATCACACCTAATTGAGAATTTGTTGAGGTAACATAAGATCAAACACAAGAAGTCAATTTGTTATCATCCTCAGGCCAATGGACAAGTAGAGGTTACTAACAGAGCACTAGGAAGCATCCTCACCAAGGTTGTGAGCAACAACAGAAAAGATTGGGTTGGTAGACTAGTGGAGGCCACTTGGGCCTATAATACAACCTCAAAGGAAACTACTGGATTCACCCCTTATGACTTTGTCTATGGAAAGAAGGTTATGATGTCCATTGAGTTTGAGTTAAACACTTTGAGATTGGCAACATACTTGTATTTGGATGTTACTAAGGCCCAATAGGAGAGGCTACTCTAGCTCAATGGTTTGGATGAATTCAAGATGCAGGCCCTCCTACATTGAAGTTATTCAAGTACAGAGAAAGGTTTGGCATGAAAAAAACATCAAGGGAAAAGTTTTTCAATAAGGAGATTGGGCTCTACTATATGACTCTAGGTTCAAGGACTTCAAAGTCAAATTAATGACCAGGTGGTTGGGCCCATATCTAATGGAGAAGTGACATGACAATGGGGTTGTGCAAATCAAGACCATTTATAAAGAAGGTGTTCCCTTGCTTGTCAATGGATATAGATTGAAATACTATAAAAAAAAATTGTCAAGGGAGGAGTTCATCAGTACCATCAAGTAAGGAAGTGAATCTGATTGGAAGTGTCTCATCTTCCAGCTCACCAAATTCTTGAAGACCATTTTTATTTTTGAAAAAAAAAAGAAAAAAAAATAAGGGGCCTAGGTGAAAACCTCTATGAGGCACCTGAGGCCAACTCTTGGGTTGAAAACCTCATTGAGGTAGCCCAAGAGTGAAAAAAAGGAAAAAAAAAGGATCTCTGGGTAAAAACCTCCCTTGAGTCACCTAGGGTACGCATACAAGATGAAAACCTCCTTTGGGGTGACTTGTGTGTCTTTCAAAAAATTAAAAAAATTAAAATAAAGAAAAAGAAAAAACAAACATGCCATGCCAGGGACCTCAAACCTGCCCACTAATAAAATTTTGTGATTTTGTAGGTTTTTAAAGACAACAAAGGACTCAGAGCTCCAGGGATAGAAAGCCAAGCATCACCTCAATTCTTCCTCCATACAATTCATCTCATGCATGGCTACCATTTCCTCATCATCCATTTCCACATTCCGGCACAAAAAACCATTTCTTGAGTAGTTTTCTAGCTTTGTACAAGATGTCCTGTAGTTGCTACAGGAAGATCCAGTAGTACTATAGGATGTCCTAAAATACTACAGGAAAGGGATCTCGATTGAAAAATAATGATGCATGCCTATTCTAGGTTGAAAAAAGGGACCCTACACCTAACCATATCTCACCTAATGATCTAATAATCACCCTATGAGTGACCTCAGTTGAAGATTTATTAAACAAAAGGTATTACAGACTCATGTGCTAGTGTGTGTGTTCTGTGTTATTGAAACAACGGATCGATCAAATTGCCAATACACATAGAATAAGTGGAAATACAGTGGAAAGATACAGTAAGCAACACAAAGACACAAACAGTTTTTAATAAGGAGTTCACCCTATTCTCGAGGGCTACATCTCTGGTCCAGCTTTCAGTGGTGGCCTTGTTTTATTATGTCTTTAAGCAGAGAATTTACAGATACAGGGACTCAATATGAGTTCTCCTGACAGCAGATTTTTCTTGGCAGGGTGGTTCTTGGATTCCCCAAGCCACTCGGAGTACACAGACTCGTTCTCTCCCTACCAGCTCTGTGACCCTCGGTCTACAGTGGAAAGAGCCAAATGTGATGCTCAGTCCGAACAGATTCCTCTATGGGAAGGCTTGAATATTCAAGCTCTCTGGTGCTCGATGCTGCTTGTGGTCATCTCAGCCCTCTGTCTCCTCTGCTTGGCTTTACTGTTCTCTGTGTTTAGTCCTCCTCTCAGGGTGCACTGTTCACTGTCTCTCTTGGTCGCTCGGACTCCTCCCAATCCATCTTTTTTTTCCTCTCGTTTGACTATCTCTATTCATGGCTTTATCCATTCGATCTATATGCCTGTTTGGTTCCTCTCCTGCTTACGTTGATTCACCTTCTGCAACTGCACTTGGAGTTCCCTGTTCGGAATCAGCATGAACACTCGAGAAATGGCCACATGTCTCCATCTAACTGGTGCCAGCATGCTTCGTCGGTTTGTTTCTTCCGTTACGTCGTGTATGCATTCTTTCTCCACTGTAGTGGTTAAACAGACTCCAAAGCCCTTTAGAATGCAACTTAATCCCCTGTCAATTCTGCTTCCTCCATCAGGCGCAATCTCAGCCGTTCGATCTGGGCTCCCCCAGATCCAACTTCATACACACGTAAAGCGCGGTTAACTTGCTCGACTGATAGTGTGCGATCACGGCAGTTTTTCTCTCACCTCCACTATCATTCTTCAATCGCTGAGTGGGATCGCTCTGCTCTCCTCCAAAACCTCTTACCATTCAAGGGCGCCGCAATCAATACCACTGGTTTTCCAGAGCACAGGTCCCGCCTTTGTCCTTTAGCGCTTTTTGTTTCTCCACCCGCGGTTCTCCAGCCCCCAATGCGACCGAGTGCTTAAGGCTTTTCCATTTTAGCTTTGTTTTCCTAGCGATGCGTGATTAGCGCTAATTAGTAATCGTGCATCAAAATTGCCTCCTTTTCCCGATCTGGAGCTCCCAGGGGCTGCTTTGACCTCTTGCGCAGTCTCCATGGGCCTCGGTCAGTGCGCTTTGACTGAGGTCCTCGTTGTTCCACATTAGCGGCCATTGCCACTGGTTCAAGGCATTTCTTGATCATTGTTTTGGAATTTTCAAGACTTTGTTCAACTCGATACAGTCAAGGTTCTTGGCAGTCTTTTGTGGATCTAATTCAAATCACGGCCTTCTCACTGAAAAAAGATTTTGGACCACCAAAAGTTGGTTTTCTTCAAGCATCGACTAAGTGAGGAAACTGTTGTCTCACTTGTCCAATCTCAATCCACTTTGCACTGCTCAACTTCGAACCCTTAAGCCCAATCTTGAGGTATTCCACTTGTCCACTGCACGTCGTCCTTACCTTCTTGTCCAGCATTATATCTTCCTACAACTCATTAAGATATTCAGGTAGCAGGTCGTCAACAGAAGGTAATTGACTCTGCTCTTCAGGGTCCTCAATCATTGAAGGTTCAAACAACCTTAAATAGTTTGCATTTACGACTAAGTAGATGTGCATGTAAGCTAGTAGCTCAAGGCGGAAGGCATTTTCACTAATTTTTCAAGTATCCTGAAGGGTCCATACCTAATAGGTTTTAGCTTTTTACCTTCACCTTACATCCTGTCCTTGCTGATATACAACCAAACTTGGTCTCCAACTTGAAAACTATGCTCCATCTGATGCTTATCATGCCTAGCCTTGTACTTGGCTTGGCTCTTTTCCAGTTGTTCCTATACTACCTGGTGGATCTCCTGGATCCATTCAATGAACCTAGTCACTTTGCCCACCTCACTGTGTCTATCAACCATGGTATCTTTACCAAAGACAAAATCCAAAGGAGACCTTGGTATGAAACCAAAACAGGTCTCAAAAGGAGATCTCTGTGTAGAAGAGTGTTTGGCTCTATTGTAAGCATGTTGCACATAACACAAGTGTTCATCCCAAAGCTTAGGGTGTTTGCTACAATATCCTCTCAGTAACTGGATCACCGTCCTGTTAACTACTTCTGTCTGGCCATCTGTTTGTTGATGAAAAGCTATGCTTTTCGTTAACTTGGTGTCCATTAGCTCCCACATACTTGACCAAAACTTCCCCATAAATCGAGTGTCTCGATCGGATACAATAGAAGTGGGTAATCCAAAATGAACCCATACATGTTCAAAGAATAATTTTGCAGTTTGTTCTACTGTAATCTGTTTACTACAGGGTATCGAAATACACATTTTGCTGAACCTATCCACAACAACATACAGATAATAATGATCTTTCCTAGATTTAAGCAGTCCTCCAACAAAATCCATGGAAATGCTTTCCCAAGGGCGAGAAGGAACTGGTAATGGAGTGTATAAGCCTAGTTTTTTGTTATTGGGCTTTCTTTTAGCACACATAGCACATCCCTTCACATATCTAGAAACTGTCTCATTCATTTTCGGCCAATAGCAGAACCTTTGCAGCTGTGCAACTGTTTTACTACCCCAAAGTGACCTGATAAGTTCAGAGAAGTGTTGTGCTTCCCTAATTATCTTTACTCTCTCAGTTTGTGGAATGCAGAGTTTCCCACAATGGTATAAGAGTCGGTCCTTTACATGATAACCCGATTCTTCTACCCATTTGCCTTGACTCAAAGTTGCATACACATCTTTGAAATCTATATCTTGAGCATATTGTTCAATGTAGCTTTCATGTAGCACTGAATTATGCTTAAGTATAGTAGACACATTTATAATGGGTCTAGATAACATGTCTGCAACTTTATTATGTATGCCCTTTTTATATCTAATAACTAAATGAAACTATTGTAGAAAACCCATCCACCTATAATGTCTTGATTGTTGCAACTTAGTTTGGGAGTGTAGATATTGAAGTGGTTGATTATC
This sequence comes from Pinus taeda, assembly GCA_000404065.3. Lineage (NCBI taxonomy): Eukaryota > Viridiplantae > Streptophyta > Pinopsida > Pinales > Pinaceae > Pinus > Pinus taeda. The sequence continues at coordinate 91,876 of APFE031608341.1, forward strand.
AGTATGTATTACTGTCTCTTTGCCCATTAAGTAATGTTTCCACTTTTTCACACTCTGAACTAATGCATACAATTCTTTATCATATGTAGGATAGTTAACTACTGCAGGATTAAAAGTCTCAGAATGATAACATATGGGTTTACCGTGATGTGTCAACACTGCTCCCATGGCATAGTCACTGGCATCAGTTTGGATCTCAAATGGTCTTTGTAGATCTGGCAGTGCTAGTATAGGTGTTGTACTAATCTTTTCTTTGAAGGTTTCGAAGGCTTTCTGCTATTTGCCTCCCCACTGAAACACCTTGTTCAATCCGGTCAAAGCATGTAAGGGAGCTGCAATTGAGGAAAAAATTGAAATGAACTTCCTCCAATATTGTGTTGCTCCTAAGAAGCTTCTCACTTCTGTAGCAGATTGGGGTTTAGGCCGGTTCACAATGACAGCCACTTTAGAGGGATCTATTTTCAATTCACCTCCCCCTACTATATGACCCAAATAATTTAGAGAGGTTTTGCCAAATTCACATTTGGAGAGTTTAACATAAAGTTTTTCTCTTCTCAAAACATCTAATTTCTGCTTAACATGCTTTAAATGTTCTTCCCACGTTTTACTAAAAATCAGAATGTCATTCAGATACACAATAACAAAATCATCAAGAAAAGGTCTGAGTACATCATTCATTAATCTCATGAAAGTAGCATGAGCATTAGTTAGGCCAAAAGGCATAACTAGCCATTCATACAATCCCTGCTTTGTTTTGAAAGTAGTCTTCCATGCATCTTGCTCTGCAACTCTGACCTGATGGTATCCACTATGCAAACCTAGCTTGGTGAAGTAAACAACTTCCTTCAATTGATCTAAAAGATCATCTATGCGAGGAAGGGGATAATGATTTTTTATTGTTATCTTATTCAGTGCTTGGTAGTCAATGCACATTCTCCACGACCCATCTTTCTTTCTCACCAAGACGATGGGTGACCCACATGGTGATGTGCTAGGCCTGATGAACCCTTTCTCGAGCAACTCCTGCACCTGCTTCTTGATTTCAGCATTCTCTAAAGCAGACAACCTGTACATCCCAATGTTAGGCAAAGGAACATCTTGTTGCAAAATAATATCATGTACTATTTCCTTTTTGGCTGGCGGACCTTTAGGTTCTTGAAATAAGACATCATACTGTAAAACAACCTTTTCTATGTCAACTTGCTGATCAACATTACAGCCCCCAAATACATTGGTTTTGTCAGATTTCTTTTCCTTTATAACCATCAGTAAGAACTGTTTGCATGAATTTATCATTCTTTTCATCTCTCCTGAGTTGATGAGAGTATAGTTATTATTGAGTTTATGAGCCCTTACAAAGTATTAAGTTCCATCTTTAACAAGTAGATACTTGTTCTCAGCTCTATAGAAAATAACTTTTCTATCATACAAGTAGGGACTTACTAAAACAATTCCACATATATCTAAAGGAATTACATCTAACTCAACCTCATCTACAAATGTTGACCCAAAAGAAAACTTGAGTTTACACTGTCTAGTCACTTGTAGTTGTGCTTTATCATTCAACCATCCTAATGGGTATGGCTTCTTATGAGGTGTAGTTGCTAATCCCAATTTCTTTACAATTGCTTCAGAAATCAGATTTACTTGAGAGCCACTATCAAACAAAGTATCAATCTTTTGATTTTTGGAAATAACTCGAATATGGAAAAGCTCACGCCTTTTTCTCTCATGTTCTTCATCAATAACAGATTGAGCAAAATTACTAGTAGATGTTTCAAAATTCTTACCTTTTATACATGTGGCTGCAATGATTGTTTCATCTCCCGAGTCTAGCCCCAAATATTTCTGAATAGCTGTAGCAGTCTTCTTCTTCTTGCCCTCAGACTTCTTAGGTCTCAGCTCTGAATGCAGAATCCAACAGTGCTCATCATCATGCCCCTCCTTTTTACAATGAGTGCATGAATCTTTGCCTTTTTGTGCAGTGTTAGCCTTCCTTTCTTTCCACTTCTGCTTCCTTTTCTCCTTGCTCTTGCTTACAGTGGGTTGGGATGGTCCCCCAACTTCTGGATTTCCATTCTTTCCTCTAGCTTCTAGATGAGTAGCTTGTACAGATACCTCATCTATACTAGTGGGATTAAACATGAGGATGGTATGCCTCATGTAACTATGTAGACCACCAATGTACTTAAAAAGAGTCTCCGGTGAATCTAATGAGACACCCAACATCAATGCTCTCTTTCTGAACTCTTGAGTATACCCTTGTACACTTTGCCCTTTCAATTGTCGAAGAGTTTGCCAACTCATCATGGCTTGTTGCATGTAGGCCAATGGATAGAACTGTTTTTTTATTGCAGCAATAAATTCACTCCAGACAGAGATGGTCTTACCATGTCTTTTCATATCAGCTTGGGTTCTGCCTTCCCACCAAACCAAGGAAGTGCCTCATAGGCCTAGGCTTGCCAGTTGAATCTTACTCTTGTCTGAGTGTATGTTTTGTACCCTGCAATACACATCAAATTGTCTAATCCAATTTTCCAACATTTCAACATTTAGCTCTCCATCATATATAGGCAAATCGAATTTAACATCTAACTTAATCAAATATGCTTTCTTGTTATGCACAGGGCTATTAGGAGGTGTGAGAAAGCTTTCCTCTTTCCCCTTTCCTTTGGAGTGGTCATGGGAATGAGACTCATCTTTTTCTTTATCTTGTTTAGAACCTGATCAATCTTCATCCCTATGCTTTCTAAAGTCCATATACATTTCTTCTACCATAGACTTTATAGCTAGGAAACTTTCAATGAATTGAGGGTCTGGCCCTATAGAACCTTCCTCTGACATTGTCTTCCGAGAATAGACTCCCCCAATTTCAGGATTAGTTTCCATCTAGTGAGCATTCACAGCTAACCCAACACAAGCTTGTCTAAACTTACAGCCTAGAGCTCTGATACTACTTGATCTGACAATCACCCTATGAGTGACCTCAGTTGAAGATTTATTAAACAAAAGGTATTATAGACTCATGTGCTGGTGTGTGTGTTCTGTGTTATTGAAACAACGGATCGATCAAATTGCCAATACACAGAGAATAAGTAGAAAGACAGCAGAGAGATACAGTAAGAAACACAAATACACAAACAATTTTTAATAAGGAGTTCACCCTATTCTCGAGGGCTACATCTTTGGTCCAGCTTTCAGTGGTGACCTTGTTTTATTATGTCTTTAAGCAGAGAATTTACAAATACAGGGACTCAATATGAGTTCTCCTAACAGCAGATTTTGCTTGGCAGGGTGGTTCTTGGATTCCCCAAGCCACTCAAAGTACACAGACTCGTTCTCTTCCTACCAGCTTTGTGACCCTCAATCTACAGTGGAAAGAGCCAAATGTGATGCCCAATCTGGACAGATTCCTCTATGGGAAGGCTTGAATCTTCAAGCTCTCTAGTGCTCGATGCTGCCTGTGGTCAGCTCGGCCCTCTGTCTCCTCTGCTTGGCTTTACTGTTCTCTGTGTTCAGTCCTCCTCTCAGGGTGCACTGTTCACTCTCTCTCTTGGTCACTCGAACTCCTCTCAATCCTTCCTTTTTTTCCTCTCGTTCAGTGGTCTCTATTCATGGCTTTAGCCATTCGATCCCTATGCATGTTTGGCTCCTCTCCCACCTACGTCGATTCACCTTCTGCAGCTGCGCTTGGAGTTCCTTGTTCGGAATCAGCATGAATGCTCGGGAAGTGGCCATGTGTCTCCATCTAACTAGTGCCAGCATGCTTCGTCGATTCATTTCTTCTGTTACATTGTGTATGCGTTCCTTCTCCACCATGGTGGTCAAACGAACTCCAAATCCCTTTAGAACGTGGCTTAATCCCCTGTTGATTCCGCTTCCTCCATCAAGTGCAATCTCAACCATCTGATCTAGGCTCCTCCAAATCCAACGTCATACACACATCGAGCGCAGTTGAATTGCTTGACCGATAGCGCACCATCACGGCAGTTTTTCTCTCACCTTCGCCACCATGCATCGATCGTTGAGTGGGATCGCTCTGCTCTCCTCCAAAACCTCTTACCATTCAAGGGTGCCCCCATCAATAACACCGGTTTTCCAAAGCGTGGGTCCTGCCTTTGTCCTTTAGCACTTTTTGTTTCTTCACCCGCGGTTCTCCGGCCCCAACGCGACTGAGTGCTTAAGGCTTTTCCATTTTAGCCTTGTTTTCCCAGCGATGTGCGATTAGCGCTAATCGCACATCAAAATCACTTCCTTTTCCCGATCTGGGGCTCCTAGCGGCTACTTTGACCTCCTGCGCAGTCTCCATGGGCCTCGGTCAGTGCACTTTGACCGAGGTCCTTGTCGTTACACGCTGGCGGCCACCACTGGTTCAAGGCATTTTTTTATCGTTGTTTTGGAATTTTCAAGGATTTGTTCAACTCGATAAAGTCAAGGTTCTTGACAGCCTTTTGTGGATCCGATTCGGATCACCCAAAATCAACTCATGTCCATACCTACCCCTATGTCCATCAAAAACAAACAAAAAACATGGGAAAATGTAAAATAGATATATATATCTATATATATATAATATATAATATAATATATATATATATATATATATATTATATATATATAATATATATATATATAATATACAAAAAAATAAGGAGAATCCAGAGGAAATGTCATCACTGGCCTCACCCATGCATCACTCCATCTACTTCAGCACAATTTATCCACTCCTACACTACCACCCAACCTCCCTCTATGTGAAAAAAAAAAATAATGAAGAAAATGCAGGTACAAAGTTTCATGTAGCAACTATAGGATCTCCTATAGCAGCCTGTGTTATAACTACAGCAAGCCAAGCTGCATTCTCCTTCACCACCAATGCAAATAGGGAACTACATCATCACTTTTTACTCCTATCTAGAGCTCAACAGCAACAAGGATACCAAGCACCTGCACATAAGAAACAACAAACAGATAGCTACAATAGCAAGAAGAAATCAACATAAAAGTGACCAAAGGAGAGGACTTACCTAAACAAGAAGCACAAAACGGTCATCCTCTAGCATGCATCGACCAGAATAGGTAGACATAGGTATGACACCTCATCCAAAATCTTCCCAAAGTAATAATAAGATAAAAGTGTAGGAATGTGAAAAAGTTATTTTCTATAAGTTGGAGGTGGCCAGTTAACTTGGCCACCCTCAGCTCGAAGACAAAAGGTAAACTCCCACATAATATGCCACGTTGGAATGTCACATCAAGGAGCATTAGTCAAAATTTCGGTGATGTAGTTATGTGAGAGTGGGTGATAATTATGAGGGGATATTGCATGATCACCAACTGTGAGCCAATGGTCCCAATGACGAAATCTCGTACCATTGCTAGCCAACACAATGCTCCAAGAAGTTGACCATAAATAGAAAAAATTCCAAACTTTTATGCACAAATTAATCATTTAGAGATCAAAGAGACCAGGACCACCTTGGAGAGCAATCGAGGAAGAAAACCCTATTTAGAGCTACAGGAACTACAGGAAACTTAGGGAGTTACAAAAAACACTAGAATTTCACCAGAAATTAGTAAGGGGGTGCCTAGGGTCTAGTTGGTCAGCAATTTTCATAATCGAGAACATCACAATGAAAGATAGGTGGCTCATCTCTCCTATTTTTTTTACTTCATAGCTAAAGAAGAAAAGAGGACAAGTCTGATATGTTCGGGTAATTACAGTGGGATTGGGGTTTAGACATAATTTTGTGAGTTTTAAAGTTCAAAATTGTGTGGATATAGGAAAGGGTAAAAAATGTAGTCATCCACAAAAATTCTAAACTCTCAGTCACCCTGAATTCACACTAAGGCTAGCCTACAAAACCTCCTATAGTCAGCTAACTAGAGAAGAGAAATGGGAGAAGGGTTCAATATAAGGGAACCCACAGACACATCCAGGATCCACCTTCATCCCCCTATGGTAGATATATTTAGGAGACATCACTTGTTGGGATTATTTGAATTTCTAAAAGGGTATGATGATGATATAGCTATGGAATTTTCCATGGCACTCAACCCTTAGGATAGAATCAGTGCTACTATTGTGGTGAGGGGGATGTCAATTACAATCAACCCTGAGGTGACCAGCAGAGTCACCATACTTCCTCAATGGGTGCAATGGAGAAAGGGGTATAATGCTAGAAACACTTTTTCTAAGAAAACATTTTTCCTAGATGATGAAGAGCCAATTGAGGAAAAAAATGGGGTCAGAAGTGAGAGCCTTCCCTATCCTTAGAATGAGGTGAGCTAACACATTCTCAAATACATTTCTTGTGAAGGGAGGCTCTGTGTAGTCTATGACTACCAATTTAGACTCCTTCGTGAGTTGATATTTGGATAGGAGCTACCCATAAACCAAAGGCTCGGTGTGCCTTATTTCCTATTGCAATCAATAATAGACATGAGCCAAAAGGTACAAGAAGGGATAAATCAACAATTGGCACATCATGGGCTCATTAAGCTAATACTAGAGGATGCCTTGAGCCAATTAAGAATTCCTATCCTATGGTATATATTTAGAGACATGGATGGAGAGGTTTTAATTTAAATCTAAGCCCTTGAATATTATAGGGACCCAACCTCTAGTGCTGAAGAGGAAGAAGAAGAAGAAGAGGAGGAGGAGGAGGAGGAGGCAAAAGAAAAAGAAGAAGAGGAAGAGGTGGCAGAAGAAGAAGAAGGGAAGGTAGAAGAACATAAAACAAAGGAGGAAGAAGGAAAATAAGGAGAAGAAGAGAAAGGTGAAGATGAAGAGCAGAAGGAAGAGGAAAGCCCTAAGGAACATACCAAAGAAGGGGAGAAATCTCCAAGGTTAACCCTTGAGCCCACTAAGAGGGAGGCAATTGTTTCCTTCACTCCCTTAGCACACCCATCAAGTCAAAAGGGAAAAGGCAGAGGCAGACTCCCCTCTATTTCAAAACAAGAATAAGCACTAGGATCAAGCATATGAGGCCAAAAACACCCACAAGGACTCCCATCATAATTGGTGAGTCGCCAAAAAAGAAGGAAGAACTAGTTTCCTTAGGAATGAAAGTTGAAGAGGGCACATAAAAACAAGATACCCCAAAGGCTCCCATCACCCATGTTAGAAAACCTTCCACCAAGTCAACATCAACAAAGAAAGGTAAGGCATCTGTGACACCATTATAGAGAGGAAAAAGCCTTCTACAGGAAACTTTGTCAGTCCTCCAGGAAACACATAAAAAGATACAGGAAGGACAGTAGGGGAAAAAGGAAGGCAAGTATGAAACACCACAAGTGAAGAAGGGGGCAACTTCTCCAAAAACATCTGAGGGGGAATTCCAAGAGCTACAAGAGCCTAGCCCACAACCAAATCTGAGCTCTTACTACAAGTTTAATGAGGGAGGCGGAGTAATACCATAGAAATTTGCAATCGCTCTCTTCCTTGAGATTGAGAAAGAGAGAGGAACGACACATCAGTGGATGCAAATTTCCAAGTCAAAGAAGGTAGAAGATGTGGTCCATATGGAAGAGAAATTCCTAGAGATAGAAAGGGAGTTGAGTTAGATTAGAGTTAGGGAACAAATTATGAGATCTCAACTACAGGCAGAAAACACATGGCTAAGGAGGCATTTGTAGGAAAAAGAGAGCCAATTGGCCACCATGGAGGCACTTTAGTGTAGGATTCCATCAAGGTCATATGCACTATACCTCAAATATCAATGGTTGCAATTTTAGATCAAGACACTAGCACAACAAGGGATTATACCTTTCCAAGACTATAGGTATTTCATTGAACTATGTGACAAGCGCACCCTAGAAGATAAGGGTAAGATATCTAAATTTTACCTACACAACTTAGCCTTAACATATTTGAACGTGTGGAACCCCAATGCAAAGTTGAGGGATTTACAACTAATGCCCCTGCATCATGTATGAGTCATGAGGAGGCCAGGGCTAAGGAGGTGAAGAGAATATTAGAAAAGGAGGAATGGGAGTCCCTTTTTCATCAGAGAAGAATAGGTAAATTCACTGGTTGTCATTAGCATCCACAACATCATCTCCAATGATTCCCAGCTTGCACCAAGATACCTAGCTACACAAGAACATGCCATCACCCACTTTGAAGACACCTTGAGGTTGTTGGGAAATGAAATCCAACAAGCATGCCAGAGGTGATGGAGAAACGTACCACAAAGTCTAAGGAACAGAGAGTACCATTCCCCTGAGAGGTTAAGAAATGCACTGGAAAAGGACCTCATCTCCCTCGCGTGATCATGGTTTGAGGGCACCCCTCTCACAACAACAAAACATATTTATATTTTGATAATTACATAGCTTAAGGTTCATTGCTGAATAGGTCATTGTTTATGATTTCTTAGAAGCACCTACAGTTGTCATTTTTTTTCTTGGTTTTGTTGTAGTTTAAGAAGGCAATTCATTTCATGGATCTAGTCACTGGCCATCAATAAATCAATTTTCTCAAATTCAACTCATCTTTTCCCTAGTTATATGAAGTTATGCATAAATGAAGAGAAGAACATGTTTTATTGCAGGGATTGTTGATCTGTAAGGATGAAATCATCCCACCAGCCTCATTTAATTCTTATCCACCTTCTGCCAAGGACTACCAACCCCTAATCCAAATCTTTGTTTTGTAGCCACCATGGACAACCACCTTGGGAAAATCCAACCTTCTTGAAATGTTGGGCTAAGACTTGGGTAATATACACCTTCCCTACACCCTATTTCACCATCAGAAATCTTTCCAGCACTTCATTCCACCTTCCCTACCTTCCTATGGCCTTTAGCTAACTTCTTGTAGAAAACCTGGACATCATGTAGTAAACTAGGACATCCTATAGAAGTTCCTATAGCAACTACATTATCTCCTATAGTAGCCTATTTTAACATGTTTTGAGAAGAAACGATAGCTTGAGCATACGGTAGGCCCTCCTCTTGACTTCCATGCCTCTTAATTCCATCTAAGACTGGCTCTCCCATGACTCTGTCACCTGTAAAGATCAGGTAGCATAACCAAGAATTTACATTTCTAATTTAGAAATTAACAAACTCTTTTTCTGCAATTTCGACATGAGATAGTTAGTGCATGCATATATGAATCATAGAGTGATTGAATCTTTCAATTTGTAGTTAGTCCAAGTACCTATATGATAAGATGCAAGGTTATATTAGTTCTCTTTTTCAAGTAGTTTATTTCATTTCCTAGTTAGATGATTTCATGACGTTTCCTAGCATTTCCCCTTTAGTAACTTTCATTTCTTTAGTAGAAAAGCCCTTCCTTTCCTATATTGGAGCTATATTTACATTCACTATTAGTAGTCAGATTCCTTCTAGTCAATAGAATATTGGTTTGAAACCCTAGTGGTCCATCACCCCAGTTGAAAATTAACATGAGTAGACCATTACATCTATTGTAAATATAACACTGTCACCTCCAAGTTTGTGCAAAACCTTGTGATGATAAAGTAAATTCAGTAGCCCTAGGATTTGCAGCATCCTTGCTACAATACAAAGGCTCATCAAATATTGTCTCCAATATGTGCTCCATGGATGGCACTAGGTAATTGTCTTTGTCCGAGGTGCGATTAAGGTTGTGGAAATCTACACAGAGATGGATCTCACCGGACTTCTTCCTTACAGGGATGAGATTAGATGCCCAAGTCAAATATTGCACTTTATAAATGATCTAAGCATCCAGCTACTTCGTCAATTCTTTCTGTATGAGGGGCTCAAGTGTTGGGTGAACTTTCCTCAGTTTTTTTTTAAAAGGCTTGGCCCCTTCTTTGATCGGTATCACATGATAGATTATTCACGTGTCACATGTCTCAATATCATCGTACGTCCATGGGAAGACATCACAATACTGCTTGAATAGGAAGAGAAAAGATTGCCACTCTTGTGGTGTACAACAAGTACCAAGATTCACATACTTCGGATCTTCTTCTGTTCCCAGATTGATCTGCTCATGTGACATTGTAGATTTGTGGGTCTTAGCATTCACAAGCAATGTTGCACGAAGTGGGGACAAAGCGGGGATGTTTTTTGGAAGCGGGGACATGGAAGCGTCATTTTCCAAAAATATAGGAAGTGAAGCATTTGCGGAAGCATCTGCTATATATATATAGATATATTATATATATATATATATATATTATATATATAGATTATATATATATATTATATTATATATATATATATATATATATATATATATATATTATATTTGCATTTATACTCAAAACAAACATCCCAAACAGGTGAAAGCGTCCAAAACAAGTAGAAGCATCCAAGAAGCATCCAAAACAGGCGAAAGCACGCTTCCGGGGACGCTTCCTGTACGAATCCGCATGGGACGCGCTTCGAGCCTTAGAACCGAGGCGGGGGGACGCTTCCTGCAACATTATTCATAAGTTGCTGAAAATGGTTTTGCAGGTCATATAGCTTTTCCAGTGATACCACACCCTTGGGGATGAGGTTTCCTCTGCTTGTACTTGCATCTTCCAGAGACTATTCGTGCTCATCCTCGTCTATCACTCATCCTTGAATATGTCAGTGTTGGCCATAAAATGCAGTATCTATTTATAATCATCAAAAACACATAAATTAGTGATGATGTATGGGACGTATGGTTTATAAAAAAATTCAATAGAAAAGTTGTCCCTTAATGGTAACATCCTAGCAGTTGTGTTTGCAAGGCATCCATAGTTGCATTATGCATTCTTGGTACTAAAATAATATTGAAAGCTTGGAAATGAGAAATGAGTCACCATACCTCTTGTTGATAACTCTTAAGATGAGGTGACACACAATGTATAGTGTTACATACCTGATGCACCACGATTTCAAAGTCACCTACCAATTTCAGAACAACAACATTTAGGTCAACGGATTTTTGTAAGCCTAATATGAGTGTTTCATACTCTGTGGTGTTGTTCATTCACTTGAATGCCAAGAAACTAGAGATTAAATGTTTTCTTTTTAGTGATTCTATTAAAACACAACTAGCTTGAGAGCCCTCCTATGTTTTGTATTCGTCAAAGTACATGGTCCATATCGTCTGTATCGGGACTGCTTACCGCACTAGTACTATTGTTACTACTACTACTACTACTACTTATTGTACAAGTTTCATTTTTTCCAGTTGAACATGGGCGGAGGTCCAACTGTGTGTCTAGTGGGATAAGGGATGGTTCTGCAAGATAGCACCCCAATTGTGTCTCTAGCAAATTATTTCTAAAAACAATCTCCACGAAATCTAATGACTCTTTATGTCCATTCAACGGAGTCACATTTTTCTTCATGTATCTCTCTGACAATACTTGAATTTGGTTGTTCCTATCCTTATACGAAAGCCATAAGTGTGATCAATCAATGGAAAAGTATCATTGTAACTTTCTTGACCAAAATCTTCTCAACAATACCCTATATGCTTCTGGGATGTCCACAATTAAATATTTTGAATTAACGAACTTGTTCATCAGATGGTAGCTAGAGATCACATCCTTGAGTTCACCAATGGTCGCCACACAATTTTTGTCCAATTGGATGATATGTGCATCTGTCTTACTCCATTGAGCGTTGATCTTCTTGGCCAAAAAGAGTGGCATGACATTAACCGATGCACTGGAATCAACCAAGAGTTGTGAACATTGAAGTTAAATATTTAAAATGACAACAAGAATGGTGGGAAGAGTGAGTTTTCCTCCTCCATGCAGAGCATGTTAAGCACAGACACAAGAGTGTCAGGAGACTAACTAGATCCCTTGTTTGAAGAGGTGGCATCACCAGTAGAGGTTTTCCCAAGTGGTCGTAGAATAATGTCCCATTAGTTCATGATTTTTGTAAGTTCAAACAAAGAATATTTGCATGAGCCTTCTTCATGTCTTCTACAATGTTGTACTCTATTATGGGAAAATTCACCAAGGTGTCAAGCGGTGGAACTGAATTCATGGTTTCTAGTGGGATGGTTCTGTCTTTACTACTTGTAGAAACACTTTGCGTTGAAGTTGTCTTCCCAGACTTTCTCTAAGTGTTCCATGTTGAGTCGATCGGAGGACCCATTTTCCTTAACAAAATTTCTCTGAATTTTTGTTTAGGTACCTCAATCATAGTGGTGGCCCCTTGAATTCTCAAGTTGTATCGATTATTTTTCTTCTAGGATTAACCGTCATTCAAAGGCTCCTTATCAATGGTGGTATTTTGGGTTGTGAGAGCATATTCATACATGTTAACTACATGCCCAGTGCTTGGAGCTTCATCGGCTATAGCAGCTTCTTCTTCTTCATCAGACTCTAATTTTTCATCAACCATGACCTTGTCACACAACTATGTAATAAGTCTACTCATTCCATGGTTCCATTCTGGGCACATTTTTTTCCAAATGATGCTTGTGGTGGAACATGCAGTATGAATTTGTAGCAATTTTCTCAGTGTTCAAAACCATGTCGAAGCTCTACGTAGATTTTGACAGCTGGATAATGTTGTTGCTCGAAGTTACATTCTTCTAATGTGAGAACCTGGGGGACCTACTGCTCATGGTAGTCTCACTTGTCCTCATTTTAAGTTCAGCTATTTCGATGGTCAAGGACTTGTCGAGATGAGTAAGGTTCTCAATACCGCTAGTTTCCTTTTCTTTGAACTTGCTTACAGAGGTCTGAGACTTCTTAGCCATGTCTTTGGAGTCCTTAGTTGGTTCATCTTCTGCAATGACTCTAATAGCACACAAGTCCTTCTCTATGGTAATATATTCTTCATATTTTTCTGTTAAAGTTGGTTTTACAACTCGCTTGACGAACTGCGGAATATTGGTTGGCAAGGAAGAAGTGTAGTAGTCGATAGTGATAGACTTGTGACGTTTGGTGTCGTCCGAGAACTTGTTCAAAATATGGTTGAACCTATCAATGAAATGGTGCCTTAGGGGGTCCTAACCCAGGTTTAGAGTTAAGTGTGCCAAACAAATCCCTAAACTACGAGCCCTTTCGGTATCAACCCGCGGTGCACAAACTGAAGTCTCACTCGAAGCAGTATGGGGGGATGCTGGAACCAAGTTTCCACACCCAGGGATCAGTGTGATGTCCTTTTATGACCTAGATCTGCCTCTGTGTATATCTCTAAGCCCTTATAGCCTATCGTTATATCTTCCCTGAATCGGCCTCTAGACCTCCACGAAGGTCTACGATTGGCTTTTGCGAACCCTGAACAGGTCGATTAGCTACTTTTGCGCACCTTAGATTACCCTTAGATCATTATTTACTCAAATCTACCTAAGTGTTCAATAACTTTATGAGAAAGTGCTATGATCTTCGCATAATCACTTAACATTAATTGTGTTCATGTAATAAGACATATCAAGTAAAATCACGCATCAATACATCATTATTTCATAAAGACACTATTCATCATAGCATATATCACATTTGTACATAACAGAAGTAAAGAGATAAAACACAGGAATTTTTGCAATAGTCTTCTTTATTGATCTTCAGTAAGGTTCACAGACTCAAAACTTCCCTGCACTCTTAGTCGCAAGGGTTCACGCACTCAGCTGCAAAGGTCCACGCACTCAGTTGTGGACACTACTCTAGGCCTTTGCGCACTCAGCTATAGAGCCTTTTCCTCCTCTGAGACTCCTATATTTGCGCTAGACTTCTTCCTTCGGACCATGGGTAGATCTTCAAAAACCGACTCAAGTTTACATAAAGGAGGGTAAAAACCCTTTTTGACTCTTAACTAGCTACATGCTCCATGACCACAATTTGCAGAGACTTTACATCTTTTTACATCAAAACTTGGGCTTTTGCCCCAAAACTGACCTAGGGGACCCCATCCCAACAGTCCTCCAACACAAAGGTCATTACTTTCCCTCAAGTCACTCCGCTAGGGTGGTGATCCGACTACGAAGATCCCCCAACTTTACCTGTACAACTGCTACTTCAGATGCGCTCTGTGTGGCTGCCTGCTTTACTTACTCAACTAGTTGTTATGTGGTTGGTCCTTCGCCATCTTGCTTGATCTTTTGCTATGTAAGCTGTAACTTCACCAACTTTTCTTGTATGGTGGCCGAGACTAGTAGGCTTCGTCCAACCAAGGACCCAACTTGGCCTTAAGGACTGCTTCCTTTTTCTACACTACTTCTACTTGTGTAAGGAGTTGCTTTGCCTCCTGTAACTTGGCGAGGCACTACACTGTAGTAATGGAGCATGTCGTCACCCTTACTTCATCGTATTGTTGTTGGAGCTCGCGAATCTTTGTACTCAATATATGCAGGGTGGGATCTTCCTCTAGGGTTGTCACCACTTCCATGGTCTGTTCAAACAAATTTGTGCAGTCAACAATCGTAGCATCCACAGTAGCTATTCCTTCCTTTAAGGCAACTTCATGTTGTTCCCTAACTTCTAGCGGAGTCGAAGGCTGGGAATTGAGTTCCAGTTCTGTGATTTTCATATTAAGTTTGAACTGAACTCTGGCCAGCTCTATCTTGGCATCACAGACACTCGCGATGCCGAAATCCCCCCACCTTTGTTGGTACTCATAGCCAGGTTGGATGGAGAGTGTCAATCTGCTAGTCAACGCTTGATGACTTCTTGAATCACATCATTTTTGGCAAGATATTGCAGATCGAACTACTTCTGTTGTGGATCCTTTCGTGCCCTAGTATAGACGTGGTGGAAGTCAGCCTTGAACTCTGTGTACACTGATAACTACTCATACATGGCTGGGGACAACTGTGGCCACTGGTTGATGGCCATGTGAATGCTCACCTCCATCAAAACCCAAAATATTTTTTGTTTTGTGACCCGCATGGGGTCCTTCATGGTCCAAAGGGAGGCAAATTGTGTAGCCTACGGCAAACCTGCCTCCAATGGGGGGAACTGACTATCCTCCAACAACTCCCAAGAAACAAACACAATACAGAGAAAAAACCATGCGTAGTGGAAGGTCTTGCTCTCATCTTCAGCCTCGCAAAAATTCGCAAGGAACTCTCTACATAGATAGTGCGACCAGTTAAACTGCATGCCTTCTGCGCATTGTGCAGCTAACAAGATCATGGGTGCTGGAACCTCATCCACACAACACTTCCTCATGACCTTACGAGCTAGTATTTGCGTGGCAATTTGCACCGCGAGGTCGGTGATGGATGTTATGGAGTACCTACATGACTTCTTGATAAGCTTAAATTTGTTCTTCATATTTTTTGCTAAGTCGCACTTGCTTGTCTTTCTACCAAACTCCTTGGCCAGATTCAAGCTTTCATGCGGTAGGAGTGTGATTTTGTGGACGAGCATATCTATGATGGGGATAGGTGCGCTAAGCCATAAACACCCATCATGCACCACAGTCAACAATTTCCTTATACAGCAACAACCCCGCTTTATTTACTCGACGGATCCACTCAACTAGCTCCAATGTAGTGACACCGAAGTCTTTGTAATAAACTCATTTCATGTAATTCTCCATCGTGAGGTGGGGGAACCTCTCATGGTTAGCCAAATCCCAATCCTCCATCTTTAAAAGGGGAACCCACGCCAGGCGTAGACCTTCAAACGTGATATCTTCTGGCAATGGGGGAATATGAATGATGAATTTCTCCATGTTCGGTCCTTGGTGACCTTCAATTTTCCTTTACACGGAGGGATATACTTCGGCAACTTGGAAATGGAATCTGTGCCCTCACATCTATATCTTCAATGCCCTCTTCGACCTCCAAATCTACAGCCTTCTCAAGGTGCTCGTCTTTCTTTTGAGCCCAAGTAGCAAAGTACTTTTTAGGCGACTCGCGCACTGGCATTGGCCTCTTCTACTTGTCTTTCTTTGGTTTGTGGGTCTCACGCACTGGCATTGGCCTCTTCTACTTGTCTTTCTTCGACTTGTGGGTCTCGCACACTGGTGTAGGCTTCTCCCAAGGCGACCTCAGCGTCATAGGCATAGGAGCCGAAGCCTCCATGCTCAACACTTCTGGTGCCACTCCTTCGGAGGAAATAATTCCTCCGATGCTTGCAGTTTCACCCAGTCTTGACATAGTGTTGTAAATGAATTGTCGAGTTTCCTGAGGAAGAGTATCAAACACGGACCTTGTGACCAAATCTTTGAAAACTGATGATTCATCAATGGCGAATAGAATAGCTCAAAAATTCTAAGGGTGAAAAGTGTTCTTTGTTGGATCGGCACACATAATTTATAGGAGAATTTGAATTCAAATCTTACTGTTCCCCCCAAAATTCATTCATTAATGTTGATTTTGAGATAGATCTCCAAATATTTTAGCATTAAATATTGGTTGCCCGTTCGTCTTAACCGTCTTCTAGTTGTCAAATCATGAATAGTGACTCTAACGGTCATTTTCTGGCTATGCTCCGCGTAACTCCCTCCATAGCATAGCTCACTTTGTGTCACTTTTGATACGGTGACATAACCCTTTTTCATGCAGCCCCCCTGTCACATAGTTCTACAAACCAGGCAGTGTAGTTTATAGTCCTACGCTCCCTTGTAGCTTCCTGGAGCACTAAGACTGTCTTGCCATCATGTAGTCATTAAGTCGGATCTCCTCTATACGGCTTCAATCTACTTTGATTCACCTTTCCCGGAAAATGTTCTCTATTCAGCTTCATGAGTTGAATTGTACTGTCATCTGTAAGTTCTTTGATAACATACGGCCCTAGCTAGTGCATCTAAAACTTTCCTTGAAACTTTTTGAAATTACTATCGTATAATAAAACCAACTCATTTAGCTTGAATGTGTGTAGTTTGATGTATCAGTCATGCAAAGCTTTTTCACGATCCTTCTGGACTTGTTGATGGAATCCAGCCAAGAACCTATCTTCTTCGAGCTCCATTAGTTGCGCGAGCTGCTCTTCCAAGGCTCCATGGTCTGCCATCCCTATGAAAGTTGTTATGTATAGACTAGGCACGATATACTCCATAGGCATCACAACATCTACTCCATAGACCAACCAGAAAGGTGTCTGACCTGTTAGTTTTTTGCAAGTAGTCCTGTATGCCCATAATACTGCTACTACACGCACATCCAAATCATTCCGCTGTGCATTGAAAATATTTTTCAATTCATTCTCCAATATTTTATTGAAGGCCTCCACTATTCCATTATCCTAAGGATGATATGGCGTACTCTTCTGATGATACACATGAAACTCTTTTGTCGACGCATTAATCATCTCGTTGAGGAAGTGCATACCACAATCACTGATCAATACCTTTGGGCAATCGAACCTGGTTGACACATATTCAAACAAGAGCTTTTCTGTTGTTTCCCATGTATAGTCCTTCACAAGTTGTGCCTCCGCCCATCTAGTCAGATACTCTATCGCAGTGATGATATAGCGCACACTTGTTTTCTTGCCTAGGGGCTGAATTGGTCCTAAAAAGTCAATAGCCCATTTCTCAAATGGTTGTAATCGCACCTGAGGGTTCAGAGGCATATCATCCCTTCATGATGGCCTACCCATTCGTTAACACACATCACACGCTCTACAATATGCTTTGGTATCCTTATGTAATGTAGGCCACCACGAACCCGCGCGCAAAATCTTTTCCAAAGTTACCTTTCCTGCATAATGCCCCTGCAGCTCCTCCATGAGCTTCAGCAAGGATGCTATTTCATTCAAAATCGGGCACATATTGTCAGAGTATCTCATTCGATCCCATCTTATACAAATGTTCGACAATTACTGAGAAATATTTCATGCATACTACCAACTCTTTCTTCTACTGACTAGTGTATCCCTCTGGAGCTGTCCCTGTAGTCAAGAAATGGATAATATCTACAAAGTGGTTATCCGCTATGCCATCATGAAGAGTTGCACGTCGGGCATCCCTTCCTCCAAATTAGTAGGCTCCTCCCATGTCTCAATGCATGACAAATGGTCAAGTCCTACATTCAACCTTCTTGGTTTCACAATTACCTCAAAGTCATATTCTTGAAATAACAACATCCATTTGCATATTTCCCCCCCTAACACAGGCTTATTGACTAGATACTTCAATGCAGAGTAGTCTGTGTACATCTTGAAATGCTCGCCCAACAGATAATGTCTGAACTTTTAGAGCGCGTACACCATAGCCAATTCGTGTTGAGTAATTATTCTCAGCCTTTGACAACTTTCTACTTGAAAATGCTATTAGTTGGTCCATCTCTCCCTCACCAACCTGTGTTAGTACTACTCCCAATGCAATACATGAGGCATCAACATTCACATGGAATTCCTTCTTCCAATTCGGGAAGACCAAGATCGACGTGGTGACCACCTTTTCTTTCAATACATCCAAACTGCGCTAACATTCTTCATCCCAACCATCCTTCTTCAGTAGCTTCTCCATAGGCATGGTAATTTGGGCATAAGCCTTAATGAACTTTCAATAATACCTAGTGTGGCCCAACATTGCATGCAGTTGTTTGACACTCCTTGGGGCCTCCAAATTAACTATCACCATGATCTTGGCAGGATCCATCATTAGTCCTTGCTTTCACACCACATGACCAACAAAATTCCAAAGGGGACACAAATAAGCATTTCTTCAGGTTCAACGTGATATGATATCGTTGGCACGTATCCAACATTAAGCGTAGACTCGCTACATAATACTTTACTAGCCCAAACACTGTCTAGTCATCAAAATATATCTCCCGATAACAGAACCATTTGTTGGCTTAGGGGGTCCTGACCTAGGTTCATAGTTAAGTGCGCCAAACAAATCCCTGCACTACTGGCCCTTTCGACATCCATCCATGGTGCAGGGAATGAAGTCTCAACCGAAGCAGTATGGGGGGATGCTGGAACCAAGTTTCTGCACCCAGAGATTAGTCTGATGTCGTTTTATGACCTAGATCTGCCTTTGTGCATATCTCTAAGCCCTCACAACCTATCATTGTATCTTCCCTGAATCAACCTCTAGATCTCCATGAAGGTATACAACTAGATTTTGTAGACCCTAAACAGGTCTCTTTGCTACTTTCGCGCACCTTAGATTACCCTTAGATCAATGTTTACTCATATCTAACAAAATGTTCAATAACTTTAGCAGAAAGTGCTATGATCTTTGTGTAAACACTTAACATTAATTGTGTTCAGGTAATAAGACATATCAAGTAAATTTGCGCATAAATATATAATTATTTCATAAAGGCACTATTCATCATAACATATGTCGCATTCATACATAACAGAAGTAAAGAGAAAAAAAACAGGAATTTCTGCAATAGTCTTCTTTATTGATCTTTCGTAAGGTTCACAAAATCAAAACTTCCCTATGCACTCAGCTGCGAACACTACTCTAGGCCTCTACGCACTTAGCTACAGAACATTTTCCTCCTTTGAGACTCCTATCTCTGTGCTAGACTTCTTCCTTCGTACCCATAGAAAAACTTAGATTACTTCCTTATACTCTCTAAGACACACCTATTTATACAATCCCATGGTCCACGGACCATGGGTAGATCTTCAAAAACCGACTCAAGTTTACATAAAGGAGGGTAAAAGAAAACCATTTTTGACTCTTAACTAGCTACGTGCTCTGTGACCACAATTTGTGGAGACTTTACATCTTTTTACATCAAAACTTGGGCTTTTTCCCCAAAACTGACCCAGGGGACCCCATCCCAACATGAAATCTTTGACCTTTTCTTTCTTCTCCATCTTGAGACTACCCAACTCCTTCAATAACATGGCAGGGGTCTTGTCTTTAGTGAATTTCTCAAGAAATATCCTTTTGAACACCCTCCAATTCTGGATGGAGTTTGGAGGAATGTTGTGGTACCATACAACTTCTCTACCATCCAAGGTACATGGAAATAGTCTACATGCAATGTCATCACAACGTACCTCGAGTGTCTACAGATGTAGATAGAAAGTGTCTATGTGATCTTCTTCCTTCACTATCTTGTCAGGGTCATATTTCATTAAGATCTTCTCCACTTGTCTTGGCATGTTTTGAAGGACACCCGGAAGTGCCAATGGGCCCTGAGTCATCCAACCCAGATTTTCATCTTCCATGTTGTCTTATTTGTTGTCTTCCTCTTCCTCTTATGAATCTAATGATTCCTCTTCTAAAACTATTGGTTCCTCCTCTTTTTCTCATCCTCCATTTCCTTCCCCCTCCCTCCTTCGCAGGAACTTGAACCCGAGAGTAAGGAGTTGCCTTCTTCTTCTCCTTGAAAGAACGAAGGTTATTCTTCTTTCTCCATGACTTTTGCTAGCTCTTCAAGAGTGGAAAAGATTGCTTCTTCAACAGATGTAACTACTAATCTTGTGGTGGTAGTATTATTCTTCTTTTGAGAATATGGAAGATCATACACTCCTGGAATCAGTCCAACATCTTTTTGAACTTGATGGGTGATGGTACAGATAGCCCGGATTTGATATTATAGGATTTCAAGTTCAGGCTTGGAAGGTGAGGAATTACCAACTTCAGAATTGTGGGTAGGGGAGAGGGACTGAATGTTACTGCCTTGACCATAAAATGGATGAGTGGGGTCAGTGGGAAAATAAGCCATAAAATATAGGCAACCCTCCTTCTAACGCTAGAAATGTTGATGGTGCTAGATCCACCAACATTTATGGGATCTCCCTGATATGAGGTCCCAATTAGACCTCACATCGTTTGGTGTAGGAATATCATCTAGTATGATGGCCTGCTTTTCCAAATAATTAGATATTTTCCTTGGATCTAGCTTTGAACACATGAGAGTGTCGCAATGTTACCTTCAAAAAGCAAGGTGAGTGTGCAACATAACTGTGCCTAGGCTCTCTTACTGCAAAATGGAGGAGAAAAGTGAGCCTCTAAGTGAGAGGTAAGAGTACCACCCAGGAAGAGACACATGTGAACTAGGAAGACATGTCTAACATGCACTGGAATAGTCCACACCAAATGTGGTAGTTGTTATAACCAAAGAACAAGGAAAGATCTATCTACCATCCAGCAGAATAGTCCACAACGGATGTGACAGTCGTTATAAGTGAAGAGCGGGGAAAGGTCTATCTAGTATCTTTTGGAGTAGTCCACAAGGATGAGACAATAGTGACAACCATTATAGCATGTTTCCAACAACATAAGCACTAAAACAACTGAAATTGTTCAACCATCCTAGTACATGTGAAGCAAACATGAAATATAAATGCTCACAAAATAGTATTACAAATATATGTAAGTCATGCATGGAAAAGTGTTGGCCTGAGAAGGCTTATTTATTAAAAAAAAGTTCCAAGACACATATTTACATCATACATCACTAGCCCAGGTAGTGGGACATTGGAGCCATTCCTTGCTCATCAAAGAACTAACTAAAACACTCTATGTTGTGCAGGAGGAGCCAAGGTGAAAAGTTATTTTCTCATACAATGATGGGGTATATATAACCAAGGGGTGATGCTTAACCCTTGTGACTCTTTGACTACCCTCATGACTGTTCAAATTCCTATGACTTTTCAACTGACATGACTCTTCATATTCATGTGTGTCAGTTGGATTTACACTTTACATTACATTTGATTTATAATATATGTGACTCATAATAATGATGTGGCCTTTGACAACTCATGACAAAACTTGACATGATACTATTAACATGGACTAACTTGTTGAGGTGGCAATGTCAAGTTGTTGTTGATGTTGAGTAATAGATGTGTTCTTGGATGTTCTTTCTCTTCTTCTCCACATAATTTGATGATGCGGGGTATTCAATGATCTTCAGCCTTGAGAGGTGGTTGCATACATGTGTTCCCTTTGCTTATTCTTGATAAGGTTCTTTGACCGTACATTTGTGAGTAAGTCTTCTAGCATATTTTCTCCTTCTTCTCCTTCTTCATCATCTCACCATGATCTAACTGTGTACCTATTCCTACAATTAACTCATGATGGGACGACATCAAATCCGAAAACTCCCTAGTCTAAGATGATGCACGGCTATCCATGGACTAGGCCCGAGACATGTGACAGGTTAAGAAAGAGGGCCTAGTAACTACACATTTCCAAGTGAGAGGGAGGGAGGCTCATCACTAAGACTGTGCAGAGTGCAGCTAAGGCTTGGTTGAGGAACTCCTGAGCACAGTCTTCATTGCAAAGAAAATTTGTGCAGAAGCCACTAGGAGATAGGATTGTGCAGTTCAAATAGTCATTAGTTGATGCAAGATGGGACCCTGGGAGGCAGTTATATGCAATGTTTCAGAGGCAACGAAAGACTGGGTAGTAGAGGGGCCTGGGAGGACATATCTGTGTTGTCCTTGAGATTAGTGATTCCCAACTGAGGGAGGACACTAGGGAGACACTTCTGTGAAATTCTGGGAGGAAAGGAAGGCTTGGTCCTCTATGCATTATGGGGTTCCAGTAAGCAGGGAAGAAGCTTTATGACTGGTCTTACGAAATGCGCAGTTCAAGTCAGGCTAGGAGGAGTTACTGCACAATTCTAGGAATGAAGGTAGGCTAATCAGTTCTAGAATTGCGCAATGCAACTTCCCTGGGGAAACTAACTGTGCACTACATAGTTCTAGGCAGCAAGGTTGTATAATTGAGGGCTAAGAATGCGCAATGTGCAGTTTAGTCAAGGTGCGGTGAAAGTGAGTTTCCCAGTTGGAAGGATTTTAGGAGAAATGGCTAAGTGTGGGAGGAAAGTGAGCTTGTGAGGAACTTGAACTTGTGATCACACACTTAGCATACTTCAATGACACAACAACATAGACTATCGGAACAACAAGACAAACCACTGCCCTCTGTGAGACTGTCCTAGAACGAAAATCAACAAGTGTGACAATTAAGATGGACTTAGTACGATCGTGACGACACACAGTGCTTAAAACTTTTTGTATGAGTGCGGAATATGTTTACATAGTTGGGAAAACGTGAATACACAAAGGCCAACGTTCAAAATCACCAGAATTACCGCAAGCATGGTAAAACAATAAAAAATTCCAAAAGACGACAGTTGATCAAACAAGCGAAAGGGGTGAAAGGACTCAAAGAAATATCATGAAATGAGCTCCAGTGTTTGCAACCATAAATTTAAATACCAAGGAAGGCTCTGAAATTTAAGTGCAAGCCAAAATTTTGGAGGGTGTTGCAACCGCTACAACATAACACTTGAAACATTCCATGTGACTCAAGTATTTCTTTCACCAATTCAAGAAACCCAAATCTCTGTTCTTTCCATTTTGACCCCTAATAAGTCCTCCTTTGTTACTTCGTCTCCTCAGCTTCCCAATAAGGGTTAGGTTCTATATCTCCTCCACACTCCTTGAAATTTCCTCTAGCCTTGCTTCCTCTTGGGTCAAAATACCTCAATGCATGTAAAAGGTGAATAAATTTTCACAAGTGTAAACACACCAAACAAAAGGACCCTAGATGAAGAGAACCCATTTAGTTTTATACGCATCGAATCATCATTCTTGACCTTCACCCTCATAGAAACATGTTGATCTCTTAAATTAGTGATTCTCATCAAGTAGCTTGCCATAATGTATGTATCACTCATGCATGTAGCAAAAATCTTCTTCTTCATAAGCATCTTGTAAAAAATATTGACATTTGTATAAAATGATCAAGACATGATACATATCCTCACAACTTGTTTCTTGTGATGTGATAGATTCAAGTGGTCGTTTACAAAATCCAAGCTTTTTCACCTTATCCTTTTGTTCAACCAAATGTGTGGGATCGATATATATTGTAACCTTCACTTTGAAAAAAATCCAAAGATCAACATATTAAAACTTATAAGATGTAAATTTGGAAGCACTATTTAACCAGACACTCTTTGAGACCAACAAGTCATCCTTGTAAATTATGAAGCACACCTCAGACATACATATCAATAAAAAAATAACAGATCAACATCTCACCACATGTTCAAATCATATTTCTCAAGGATAGACAACACTCCAATCACTAGAGTATCTCAAGCATCCCATCTAGCAACCTATCATGGGTTCCAGTGCCTTGTAGAGGATGAATCTGCCCCGATCACTAGAGACATATGGGCATCACACCAAGTGAAATCCTCTTACAAGGTCCTCCCATAGGCATTATCCTATCCATCCAAGAATATATGAGAGAGTTCATATTTGTAGTGCTAATACCATGTTAAATTTTGGATCATCATAAGTAGACCTACACTCCTAGACAGACCCTAGATAACTAAAAAATTAAAACTTATCAAAATAGATAATTAAGGAACACCAAATCTACCAACACATCAAAGTAAAAAAATTTACATCAACTAATATTGTAAGAATCAATCACATGTCTATCTATTTATTCAAAACAAAAATCACTAAAAATCTAGCTCAAAAAAAACACTTTGAATGATTGATAATGAAACACCATATTCTTTTATAAAATTTTAAAAAGGGCTTATGATAAGTGTAGACTTCGTGCAAAAATTCCTACATGTCAAACCCTAACCCTAGTCACCCCAATAAGTGCACCCAACCTCATGAGTAAATTTCCTAAGACAAAATGCCCACTAAGGGAGAGTGAATGCTTGAAAGCAAGTGCCCTTCTCCTACTTAAATTTGGAATGTCTCCCTACTCCATGCACTTTACCCAAATCTAGAAACGCTAACCTAAAATAAAAATAAAAATAAAAAACTCAATTTATAATTCTTGAATTATCTAAAACAGGCAATGTCTAAAGCTGACACATGCATGTTTAGGCATTCATTCACCTCTACCTTTGTTTGTGTGCCACCCCTAAACACACTGGTGCGTGCAAGCATCTCGACGTATTATTTTTTTAAGGAAATATAAACCTATTATATGAGTTTCAATGAAAGAAAACACATAATTTGTTTCCTTTTGAATAAAGTCCCCCCACAATTATGTATTTCAAGCATCATTAGATATGATTGAGTGCATTATTATTGCACCTCCCTTAACATGCTCCATTGTTTATTTCAACTTGGTTCCATCCATATTTATGTTAATGTTGAGTTGCCCATTAGATGTTTCAAACTTAATTCAACTTCTTTGGACTTTTATGCCCATTAGTTCATTTTCCTCCATCTCGAACTTGGGGATTACCTTTTGGTAATTCTGAATGGTTGTTTTCATTATTCATCCCATAAGATGATACAAGCTTAATTTGACTTGTTTTTAATTTTATGCATGTTCATTTTCGTCCATCCCTACTTTGGGGATTGTATTTTGGTAATTTTGAACTATTGTTTGCTTTATGCATTACAATTGGCCTTGGAATTGGGTTACTATGGTTTTCCTATTTACATACAATCAAGAAGGTTTAGTTGGTATATTAGGGCTTATAACTAATTATCATTTTGATACACCACCATTTAACTTGAAAGTGGATTTTTTTGTTATGTATGGTTGCATCCAATTGATAAATGTGATTTTTGGTTTGATTTATTTAGATTGCATGTGTGGCCTTTGCCCTGTTACATTTAATCTTGAAATCACAATGCTCATTTTTTCATTATGAACATTATTGGATCCTTAGAAAACCATGATACTTTGTTCGATTAATTTCATTATGTTTCAGTTATTCCAACATGGAATGAAAGTAGTAGAGGCAAAGATATATTATCATATCTATGCAATATTATCTCATATTTACTATAGTCGTGTGCCCTTTAGCACTAATGAACAATACTATGAGGCAAAGAAATTAGTTTATTGGGAAACTTTTGCCATTTATTTAGCATTCTTTACATTTGTTGATACTTTTCACCAAATTTACATCCAAGTGCTTCTTGACCTACTCATCCAAGCAAATATTTTGAGACATGATTCTTTCAAACAAATTTGTGGATTGATGCAATTAAATGTGTTGAACAAATTGTTATCATTGATGTCAAAGAGCTTATATGATTAATATTACATGTAAGTATCTAAATATAATAAAAAGGGGATTCTCATGAAAAAGGAGAAGTCAAAAATTGAAATGGTGGTTTCAGACTCATGGTTTAGGAAGTTGTTGAAGCCTCGAAAATCGTTGCCTCAACATGGGGGGAAACCACCCGGTCCAAACCTTGGTTGGCAACTCCTTTTCCGTTTGGAGTAGTGGCTCCGACTGGGGATAATGGGACTAGTTTCCCAATCATTTAATGCTTATACTAATGGCATAATGTGTGATGTTTTAAAGTAATGTCTAAGCTAAAAGTAATCTAATCTAAACTAACAATCACATGCATTTCATCCTAATTTAAGCACTATCTAACTAGAAATATACCTGGGATTTAACTTGATGTATGCGATATACAATAATTTCTGAAATCAATTGGTAATAAAGATCATTCAATTGTGATTAGAAGTGAATCTGTTTTAACGATAATCGTTTCATATAAAAAGTTAGCCGAAACGATTGTGTAAGATATATCGCATAAGGAATTATTCATATATTCAACATAAAATAAAGATCATCATCATACAAAAGTGCAATAATGGCAATCAAGATCTAGACTTTCATACATAAACAATTCGAAAATAATAATTGCTTAATACATGAGTAAAAAGGATTACGAGATAAAAGTAGCATTTATAATCGTCCTACTCATATGTTTCAGCAATATTTATCTATCTTCAGTCCATTTAACACCATTTAAGAGTACAAAAGTGCAATTTCAGTAGAAGATGCTAAATCAAATGAAAATAAATCATTTTCCATATATTTCACCAGAACTTCTTCATAGGGATAGAAGTGCATGTTTTGAAGAGAGTTTCTGATATAATTCTGGACCCCTTGCTAAATGCATGAGAGGGGTTTAAATACTAAAACCATAAAACTAAAAATAGATTATTACAAAAATAGTTGAGGTTTAAACAACCTGCCTCAATTTGTGAAAAAATAAAATCAAAATGAAAATAAACAAGGTGACTAACTATCCTGCATTTGATCCCTCAGATCGCAAATATCCATCATGGGCTTCAACTGTGTTGGTTGGCCGACTTAAGCTTTCAACTGTCCAACGAATACGACATCGGTCAATGCTAGAGCCATTTTCTCAATATAAGTGGTTAGGCATCGCAGGGTCATCCATTGGATGTGAGGTTTGACCAAATGTTGCCAATATGCCTCCCAATCTAAACTAGTCGTTTGCCTTATCACTTCTACTTTTTCTGTCACTACCTATTTCCATTGTTGTTCAAGTTGTTTTGAATTAGGAGGGAAACCCAAAATGGATTCTGCCACAAGATTGACACTATGCAAATTTTCGTTAATATTTTCTATGACACTGTTTGTTGCCGTTGCCACGTCTGTTGTTGCATTTTCTGCTTCTTTAAGCCAAGAATCCCAGCTCAAAAATAGAATTTCTTTATGCGATTTTTCTAGCTTGGGCAGGTTGGCCTTTCTCCCATCTTCTGTATTCCGCGAGGCGATAACATCGGAGACCCTTTTGAAGATCTCATCGTGTTCAAGTCTCATCTCTACGAATTGACTTGCTAGTTTATCGCTTGTTTCGCAATAAGATTTCCAGTGTGAAATCTTCTAGCATAATAACTCTTTCTGGTGCATCAGCTGGGAGTTAAGACTGAGTGATTCGGTAATAAACTGATCAATTTTTGGATCGTCTTTATGCAGATCAGTTATTTCCTGCACCTGTGCTTCCTTCTCGACTAAGCTGGTTCAATGTTTTATTTGCATAAGTTCAAATACCTATTGAAGCTTGGCCAATTGTATCTCTGCCTGCTAGTCGGATTTGACTTGCTATAATTGTTGCTCAAGCGACGTTATTTTATCTTCCTTTTCTCTAAGCATCATTTTGATTTCTGTTGCTTTGTCCATGGTCGTTGTAGCATAAGCACCTGGAAACTGCGATAGTCTAGTAAGGCTGGCGAATGGGTCAACGGGTGAGTCTTTCCATAAAACATCCATTGGTTCATTTTCAGGGGTAGTAGCAGGTATAGAGTCCAATTTCCTTTTCTTTCTTTGTCTTTTCACCATGGGGGCTATAGAATACATCCAGAGGGGGAATTTCTTCAATTCTCAAAATTATTTCAGAAGCGGGGGTAACAAGGATTTTCTCTACCTCTTGTCTATTTGCAGTCTCTTCCACTGTAATCTCGAGATATATTTTCTGTTGTGGAGTTTACAACTCTAGCACCTATTCCTCTATGTTGAGACTTTTATTAAAATTGTCCTACTCTTCCTCTAAGTCAATTACCATGGGTTTTATTGGATGTGTGGAGGTAGTAGGGATTTCAGCTTGCTTATAAGCTAAAGCTTCTTCAGCTATCTTCCATGTAGATTGGATTGTATCATTCACTAACTCCATGCTTATGCTTTTCCCAATTTGCGATGACTGTTGCGATTCCCCAATAGATTTCTCTTGAGATTCTGCTCCAAAATCATACTTGGAAATTTCTTTGGAGTCACCTTCTATAGTCGCACTGGGAGTAGGCTCCCTTATTGGTTCAATCAGTAATTGGTCCAATGGGACCTTTGTTAGCCTTCTTTCTCTATAACTGTAAAAAAAAATTAGATCTTCACGTTCAAAAAGTAGTTGTGCCATATGCTTCACCTCTATGAAGGTGTTTTTCTACAAAAATATGTCATCAAAAACATCCTCCTCATTACTGAATACTTTTATTTTCATCAGAGTGGTGAAATTCTCGATAGTGCCAAATGAGTGATATTGTCATCCAGGGAATTTAGGTAATTACAGAGATAACATGTTCTTTGCTTCTTTGAATGCATGCCCTAGGTCGTGTAATGCAAATGCTCCACACTGTACAGGGAATGTATGCCATATGGCCTTCTTTGAATCCTTCAATGTCTTGCTCATTCCTCCCTCACTAGCTATTTGATAGGCTATCTCTCTAGCCATCAGTTTATCTGGAACATAGTATGGGAGGACATGGGGGGAGGTGATGCTGCCAAAAACTCTGATTTATGTAAATGTTTCCTCCCTGAACCATCTAGCCACCGGGAGGATGTCAACTTCAGTTTCTTGGAAAAACCTGGGGGCATCTCGATTATAAAGCCACTTGTGAAAAGGGAGCATAACTCCATGGCAAATCTTGAAAAAAATATTGTTGAAAATTGGATTCCCACATGTACTTGTGGTATATATGAATGGGAAGTGGATTTCGAATAGTCCATTTCCATCCCATGATAGGGAATTTCGAACTAAAACAAATAGAATCCATGACATAGGCGCTCATAAAAAATGGAGGGTAAACCCTCAAAGAAACACTTCTTCTCCTTCTATACTCAATAATTGTTTTTTCTAAATTGTCAGACAAAATTTGTGCACAAATCATTATAGTTGTGTTAATAGTTGCATCTATTAATGACAACCACTCTGGGGAGAACTTAGTACTATTGGCCCTGCCAAATAGTCTACATAACATGGCTGCTAAAAAACTATAAGGGGGACAAATAGACGAAGTAGTGTACATACCGTTTTTGTCTTTCTTGATTTTCTCTTCATTATTCGACTAGGCACGCGTGCAGACAACTAGGTCACCGTTCTCTTTGGAAAACTTCTCCACGAATTGCCTATTGTAGGTGATACATAAGCTATAGGTTTTCCAAGGTAAAATATCCCATAATCCCTTGGCTTCTTGTCTTGAATTCTCTATCTGAGATGTCGGCTTCAACAATAACCCATTTAACCATGTCGGTATAAGAGATTATCTTCGGCTGCACGTCTATGCAGTGAAAAAATGAGCATGTCGTTTCTAGCATGGAAGCGTCTAAGGAATCACATCCGTCAACTGTAATTTTTGTTTCCATAATCCTCGGCTGCTCCTCCTCCATTATGTTATACATAGCCTCCCATGTAAAGGTTCCTCCCTCTCTGTTGCATGTAGTATCCGTAAACAAAGGAATCATTTCTGACTTCTCAGAAGCGACTGCCTTGCCCTTCTTCACCATTTTTCTCAATGCTTTGCTCTACAAACTTTTCCTAAAAGTGAAGAACAACAACTATCAGATACACAAAGATGAACGTAAAAATGAAATAATGCAGATAACTTGTAAAGGTGGTAAAAGGAGTTTTATTTGAATGCACCAAAGAAGATATCATATCAAGCTAAATGGATTTTCACAAATAAATGCATTTATAATTTCCCACTAAATGCCCACTAACGATTCATTATCCCTTAGTTTAAATGCTCATTTATGTTTGCATCGTAAAACGGGAAGAAATCTTCTAGGGTGGCTAGCCATTGTACTGTGGTGATAGCGATTGTGTGATTTGCAAAGCAATATCGCAGATCACAATATCACAATATGTCCCTTTTACCTTTCTTACCTCCTACTGTGTTTCTGCGAGATGCGAGATGCAAGCCATTTCTAGGTTTATCCTATGTAAAAGACCTTTTTACTATATGGTGGACTCAAAACATTTGTTTATGTTATTTTAAGGTGTGGGTCTAGGTGCTATTCGCATTTCGCAATATTCGCTACTGGTAAGTACAAGGTGTTTGTTTGAATACCCAAAAAGCGATGCGATAAAGGTCACAATGCCATCGCAGTTTCACATCTCGCATGTTTCACAATATCATTTTAAAAGCAAGTCCTTTATAAGTGGCGGTATGCGATGCGAGACTTAAGCTTGAAAAGGCTTAAGGACTTTTGTTTACACCGAATTTATGATAGTTTCGAGAATAAAATCCTTACTTACTCGATTTTTTTTATTTTGGAGGGTTAGAAAGGTCTTTTGGTGGGTTTAAATCATGTTATATATGAAAAGGTAAATATTTGGTAGCTTCCTAAAAAGGTTTTTTTATTTTAATATTTGCTTTATTCCAAAAATAAAATAAATTCCTAAATACTAGGTTTTGTTTTTGGATAGATTTTTTGAAGGGTCCCCATTTATTAACGTAATATTAACTACTATCATTAATAAAAGGGGGGTTATTGAATACCACCACAATCAGTGATTCACTTGGAAGAACCCATTATCTCTGAGAGTTTTTTGAAATTTCTAAACTTCCAAAAAAATATAGTTTTGAAAATAAATTACATGGAATATAAGGTAAGTAACACTGCTCTTTATTAATAAAACAATATCTACTTAACTACCATTCTTTTGATTATCCTTTTCTCATAAAAAGTCCCTTTGTCTACATCGGTCTTTACTTAGTTTTTAAAGATAAAAGCAAGAAGTCTCTCTCCTAGATCAGTTTTTTTGGTATACTCAGTTGTCATAGGTAGAGCCTCTACTGCTAGTAGGCGTTCATAGCCTTGACAAGGTTACCTTTTAACCAACAATGATCCAGTATCCCACTTAAATCAGAATGCAATTTTAAAGATAAACTCGTAAGTATACTTATTTCTTTCTTTCTATTCTGAAGTAATTCATTGTTGCTTTAGCTCTTCATATTTTGTTTCTTAAAGGACAATGTCTTGGTTTGGGGACCAATATTGACAATGCCATTCACTTGATTTGCAACTTAACTAAACAAGTTGGCTCATGATGAGACCCCTTGTCTTTTGATTAATATAATCTTAATCCATTACCCTATTTTGATATGCAGTGCTGGTAATGTCAGTTAGTTATAATCTTATGATCATGGTAAGTCGGCTCTTGACCTCTTATCCTTTAAGCTTAAGAATATTTTAGAATTACACTCTAAAAATGAAAGTTGATTAAGTGGGGAGGATCATTAGCTCCTTAAGAGCTTCTAGACAACAATTTTAGAGTTTTGAAGATGCCTTTTTGGAGAGGGACTTTGCTTTGTTATAGATACTTTTCTAGACTGATGTAAAGGAGAAGTTTCTTTCTTAAAGCTAAGTTTCATCAAAATCAGATAATTAATGCAGAAAACAGGTAATTTTAAGAGAAATTGAACTTAACTATATATTTCATATGTGAAGATTACTTTCATAACAATCTTTACTTAATAATACAAGCGAAAAGCCAAAATTAAAAAGAGACTATCCTTTGTAAAACCAAAAGTAAATGCTTTTGAATTGGCATTATTATTTCTAAAGGGAATTTTTAACTAAAGACAATAATATACAGTGGGCAGAAGAGATCATATTCTATGGAAAGTATTTCTTTAGAACCTGTCCATTAACAGGTAGAGATTCTCTCTTACCTGATAAATCTTGTCGTAGAAAAGTCAATGGGCCTAGTTGTTCCACAATATGAAATGGGCCAAGCCACATTTGTTGGAACTTGATATTCTTGCCTTTCTCTTCATGGACTTTATCCCATTTTGATACTAGGTCTCCGAGTTGAAAATATTTTGAAGTTACAAAATTTGAATCGAAGGAGGATTTGACTAACTATTGATGATGTGCATGCATGGTCCTGGCTTGTCCCTTTCCTCTTCAAGCTTAAGAATTTGTAATTGTCTAACATGCATAGAGGAGGAAGGAGTTTCTCCAATGAATTGAACTAAGGCTAAGGAGGGAATAGCTACGTTTGTTGGTAAGACTGCTTCTTTCCCATTGACCAAATTAAAAGGAGAAGTGTCAATGGAGGCTTTCTGAGTTATACGATTTGCCCATAGAGCAAACATAAAAGACTTATGCCAATTCTTTTGGCCTTGGTCAACGGTTCGTTTAATAATCTTGATGAGATTTTTGTTTGTTGATTCGGCTAATCCATTTCCTTGCAAATAGTTATTGGTCGAATACTTGAGCTTAAAACCTCTTTTAAGAGAAAATTTTGCCATAGCATTGCCTGAAAAATAAGATGCATTATCAAACATCAAATTAGATGGTAGGCCAAATCTAGTGATGATAAATTGATCTATGAATTCAATCAGATTCTTTGAATAAGATATCTTGAGTGAAATTGCTTCTACCCATTTGGTGAAATAATAAGTTGTTGTAAGGATGTACCTATGATGTTTAGAAAAATGAGGAATGATATCACCTATTATGTCCAATCCCCATTGTTCAAATGGTTGGTCAATATTGACAGGTTGTAATGGCAGTGTGCGTTTTCTCTGTCTTCCAGCAACTGCTTGACAAATCTTGCATCTCCTTACATAACTGTGTGCATCTTTGAATAGCATTAGCCAGTGATAGCCGGCATGCAAGGTTTTATGTGCTGTAGTATCACCTCCAAAGTGACCACTAGCTAGTCCATCGTGAAGTTCCTGCAACACCTTCTCAGACTCAGATTTTTCAAGACATCTAAGTAAAACAGAATCATAGTTTATTCGGAAAAGCACATCGTTGAAAATTTGATATTGCCTAGATTTTAATCTCAAGGCTCTTTTCTTTGTGTAATTTAATCGAGTTGGTGCATATCTATTTTTCAAGTAAAATATGATATCAGCATACCTTGATTCTGTGTCATTGAGGCTTACCTCATAGACTTGTACATCGTCACCTGAATGTTGCAACTCTGATAGATTCGATGATCCTGCTAACATCCTGCAAAAACCTTGACCTTTTACAATTTTAGTTCGTTTAATTTCTATGTCATATTCTTGCAGGGTTGTCACCCAATTTGCTCTTTTTTCTCATATGTCCCTTTGTATTAAAAGATTTCTCACTGTTGAGAATGGTACTATAACTTTAGTGTGGGTTTTGAGGAGAAAAGGTCTAAAGTGATTTATATATTTGAAAACAACGAAATCTTTTTTTGCAACATCTGAGTAATTTAAGTTAGCTCCTTGCAAATTGGAGCTAAAGAAAGAGATTGGAGGTTTGACTTTATCTTAATTTACTTGTGTCAATATGGCCACATATAATTTCTCAGAAGCGAAAGTATATAGAATGAAATGATTGGAAAAATTTGGGGTTGCTAAAGATGGGGTGTGTATAATTGCTTGTTTTATCAAGCTAAAAGCTTCATGTTCCAAATGTCCCCATTTAAACTGAGAATTTTTTCTTTATCATGGATTGAAGAGGTAAAACAATTCTCGAGAATTCAGGGACAAATATTTTAACAAAATTTATGTGACCCAGGAAAGATTGCATTGATTTCTTGTTATGTGGTAAAGGTATTTCAAAAAAATTTCTAATTTTGTCAGGGTCGATATGAATTCTTGCTTTGGACACAATGAACCCAAGGAGCTTTCCTTCACTTAATGTGAAAAAATATTTTTTGGGGTTCAAAGAAATTTCATACCTTTAGCAACATTCAAAGATTTGTTTTAAATCTCTTAGATTATTATTGCATTTTTTGGAGTATATTGTTATATCATCCAAGTAGATCACTACTAATTTATTTACTAAACCTTTGAAGGATATATCCATAGCTCTCTGGAAAGTAGCGTCGGCATTAATCAGTCCAAATAGCATCTTCTGATAAGCGTAAGTGCCCCACTTTGTCCTTAATTTAGTTTTCAGCTCGTCATCTGGATGTACTAAGATTTGATTATAGCCTGAGAATCCATCCAGGAAAGACATTAGCTTAGCTCTTGCCAATGATTGAAAAATATGTTCCATAGGAGGTAACGAGAAATTTTCCTTTTGGCAAGCTTTATTGAGGTTGCGGAAATCTATGCATATCCGAATATCACCATTCTTTTTTCTGACTAGGACAAGATTGGAAACCCATCGGGAGTGTCTGACAGGAAAAATAATTTTGGCATTCAACAATTTATTCAACTCAGACTTAATTTGAATTTCTAAATTAGGATGGATCTTCCTCAATTTCTGTTGAATAAGTCTTTTGTCAAATATCATGGGAATAGTATGTCAAATAATAGAGGTGTCATATGTCTTGAGATCTTCATAGTTCCATGCAAAGACATTCTTATATCTTTTCAACAAACCTACAAAAGTTTCCTTTTCATATGATGTAAGACCGAGACCTAAGTTAATATTTTGAGGTTTTAAATTAGTCCCAAGATTGATCAATTCAAACCTTAGAGTTGAACTCTGAAGTTTTGAATTGGTGGGTCATTTAAATCTGTCTTTAAGGTCATATAAATCTTCCAACTTAACAACAAATGTTGGTATAGCATTAATGACTGTTTCTTGTTTAAGTTGGTTATCATGTTGGTCCTCATCAACTATCTGATCATCATAAGAGCCTTCTGAGGTCAGGAAGCTTATGATGTCTGGATCGTTATTAAAGACTCTCCAATTGGTGATATTTTTAGGGATAGAAGGCCTAAAAATTAATTCAATGGAAAATCGATATGGGCTATAATCTTCTGGTGGAATAAGCTTGGAAGCTACATTGGCTAGAATATCGGCACTAGCATTCTGGAGTCTTGGAATAGGGGAAATATTAAAAGTTGTAAAGTGGAGAGTTAGGTCTTGAACTAACGACTGATAATGTTTCAAATGTCCTGACACATAGTGTATAGTATTTCTCACCTGTTTTATGACAATCTCTGAATCTCCAAATACTTGGAGGTATTTAACATTAAGGCCAATTACCTTATACAAACCTTAAACTAGTGCCTCATACTCAATGGTATTGTTTGTACAATCGAATTGAGTCTGCATGCTAGAATAGTTTTCCCCCCTCTAGGTTGACTAAGTTGCAACTCGCTCCTACTCCATCATTGGATTTAGATCCATCAAAAAATAGTTTCCAAAATAAAGATTTAACTATAAGTTTATCTAAAAAATTTACACATTTAGAAATGTTTGTTTGAGAAAAAAATTCAGCTTGAGAGACAACAGAGTTTTCTAAGAAAGGTGAAGTATGAGCATTGAAATTTCCTAGAAATGATTCTACAGAATAAATTTTGATGACATTATTGTTATACGCAACTGGTTCGTTTTCTCCTTCTAATTTTGTCACTATGAACTTTTGATTCTTCTTGTGATCAACCCTTATTTGATTTGGTTTATCGTTATAGGGAAGCCACAAGTGAGACCAGTCAATTGCGAAATAACCATGAATTTTTTCTGACCAATCTCTACTAAGGATTAAGCCATATATTCCAGGAAGGTCAGCTACAAGTATGTCAATGACTTGGAAAAATTTAGGGTTCGATGAGAGTCTAATGGTTATTGGTTAAGTTAACCAACAAATTCGACTTGAGAGCGATCTAACTGAACTATTTGTACAACAGATTTCTAAGGCTGAACATTCAACTTTCCACAAATCGTTCTGGGTAAGATGTTAGATTAGGCTCCAAAATCAACTAAACAGTTGTGTAAGATTTTGTTAAAGACTTCAAAAGTAAGGAGAAATGGTAGGGTATGGGATTTTGATCTTCCCCCAATTAAAGATATATCGGTTGGATCAATTTTGTTTAAAGAAGCACTAGGGGTTCTTCCCATTTCTTGGGCAGCCTATGAGATCTTGACAGTAGGAAGTGGCACAATAGGCATTGCTTTAAGTTCTTTGAGAAGTAACTTCTGATGATGTTTCAATTTATGAATCTCATGAAATGTGATGTTTTCCCTAGTCTTCTTCATATCATCAATAATATTATATTCCATTTCATCAAAAACTATCAAACTTTTAGATGAGGTGGAAGGATCCAATTGAGTAGGTGTAGTTTGAGTGGATTTTGTTACGTATCTCTTCCATGTTGCTTTATCCCTAGGGGGTAGCATTAAAGCCTTATGTTTTGGATTTGTTTGTGAAAATTCAACAAGATGTTTACTTCGGGTAGCGACAGGTAATGCTCCTTGAGTTTCATCATTGGGAAGTATAAAATTCCACATCCCTTGTAACTCTGCTACTTCCTCATCATTTGTTTGTTCATCGTTCATTGAAACTTCATCCTCCTCTCCATCTGATTCAACATTTGATATGGCATATGGGGGTTTAGGATCAGTAGGGAAATTCCTTTTAAATGGTCTAAAAGGTTTCTTAGAGGAAGTGGCTGCTACTTGTTTTTTGATATCAACCATTTCGTTAGACATGGTCTTGAGGACTTTCTATAACCCTTGAAGATCAAAAGGATATTTTGGAGGTTTCTTCTTAGAGTTATCTCTGAAGGTTACTTTCTTAGATCTCTGTTCTTCTAATGTGTTTTTCTTTTCCACAGCTAGAATGCATTTTTCCACAGCTATTGTCTCCAACATATTTTCTGCCAAAGTTGGTTTATCAGATCTATTAATGAAGATAGTTGTGTTTGATGGCAGAGTAGAGATGTTCCATTCATTTTGGACCTCATCGCTAGGCGTAGATGTCGTTGTATCTTATTCAATAATTTATTGAAGCGAGAGTTGAAGTCCTTAATGGGTTATCTTGGCTCGGCTTTCAAATTGGAGAGATCATTGATTAGGGTATCCATAAATCTATCATCTCCAAATTTAGTTAAAAATTGCTCTTGAAAAGCATCCCAACTTTTAATAGAACCTGATGGTAATGAAAAGTACCATGATCATGTTGCTCCCTGTAAAGTATATTGGGATAATCTTACACCTACGTCTTCTTCCTCTATTGCATTCAAGTTAATGGACAACATCAAATTATTTATATGTTCCTCGGCTAATAGGCCATTATCAAGATTGAATTTGCGCAACCATTTCTCTGGGTGTGCTGGTAATTGAGGTAAAGGTCCAGCCATCATAACGGCCCCTAGATTTGTCCATGGCCTTGGAGGATTATGTGCCATTATTGGTATGTGGGTAGGGGAAGGTGTAGTAGTAGTGTTTGAAGGTGATTGGGTAGAGGAAGATGTAGCTCTTGTAGCTGTGTGAATCATGATCTGGAGTGTTGAGGTGGATGATTGATATTGTGAGGTCATAGATGGAATGAATGAAGATGATGATAGAACCTTGCTATGAGATTCAAATGGTGCTTTCTTAGCTCTCTTTCGGCTTGGCAGACGAAATTCAAACAAAGGAATTCTGAATTTTTCACTCTGTGCTCTAGTCAACCATTGAGATGGAGTGAATTGAGAGGTAACACTATCTTGGGATAACTTAGATTCTTCTTGAGATAGCGAAATCCCCTGTAATTTATGAATCAAGGCTTGAACTTCAGGGGCTTCAGTAAAAGAACAATGATCTAGCTTGTTTGGGATTTTAGCAACGGGTTGTATAACATTCTGTTCAACTTCTCACTTAGGATCAGGGGATTTGGAAGACTTTGGAGAAGATGAAGGTGAGGTTGAGGGAGTTTTACTCTTAGAATGGCCTGTTAATTTAGATTTACTTGCCATTCATAGTCAAGCCCTCCTTCTGGCGCCAAAATGTTGAACCCTTGAAAATCATTGCCTCAACATGGGGGAAAACCACCCAGTCCAGACCTTGGTTGGTAGCTCCTTTTCTGTTTGGATTAGTGGCTCCGACTGGGGATAGTGGGACCAGTTTCTCAATCTATTTAATGCTTGTGCTAATGGGGTGATGTGTGATGTTTTAAAGTAATGTCTAAGCTAAAATTAATCTAAACTAAACTAACAATCACATGCATTTCATCCTAATTTAAGCACTATCTAACTAGAAATATACATGGGATTTAACTTGATGTATGTGATCTACAATAATTTCTGAAAGCAATTGATAATAAAGATCATTCAATTGCAATTAGAAGTGAATCCGTTTTAAAAATAATCATTTTGTATAAAACGTTAGCTGAAACGATTGTGTAATATATATCACATAAGGAATTATTCATATATTTAGCATAAAATAAAGATCATCATCATACAAAAGTGCAATAATGGCAATCAAGATCTAGACTTTCATACATAAACAATTCGAAAAGAAATAATTTCTTAATACATGAGTAAAAAGTATTACGAGATAAAAGTACGATTTACAATACATCCTACTCATACATTTCAGCAATATTGATCTATCTTTAGTCCATTCAACACCATCTAAGAGTACAAAAGTGCAATTTCAGTAGAAAATGCTAAATCAGATAAAAATAAACCTTGTTCCATATATTTCACCAGAACTTCCTCAAAGGGACAGAATTATATGTTTTGAAGAGAGTTTTTGATAAAATTCTGGACCTCTCTCTAAATGCATGAGAGGGGTTTAAATACTAAAACTATAAAACTAAAAATAGATTATTACAAAAACAGTTGAGGAAGTTTAAACGACCTGCCTCATTTGAGCAAAAATAAAATCAAAATGAAAATAAACAAGGTGACTAACTATCCTGCATTTGATCCTTCAGATCGCAAATATCCATCATGGGCTTCAATTGTGTTGGTTGGTCGACTTCAGCTTTCAACTGTCCAGCAAATACGGCATTGATTAGCGCTAGCTCCATTTTCTTGGTAGAAGCGGTTAGGCATCTCAGGGTCATCCATTGGCTATGACGTTTGACCAAATGTTGCCAATATGCCTCCCAGTCTTACATGGTCATTTGCCTTATCACTTCTGCTTTTTCTTCCACTGTCTGTTTCCATTATTGTTCAAGCTATTTCGAATAAGGAAGGAAACCTGGAATGGATTATGCCACAAGATTGGCTCTATGCAAATTTTCATTAATATTTTCTATGACACTCTTTATTGCCGCCACCGCGTATGCTGTTGAATTTTCTGCTTCTCTAAGCCAAGAATCCCAGCTCGCAAATAGAATTTATTTAGGCAATTCTTCTAGCTTGGGCAGGTTGGCCTTTCTCCCATATTCTGTATTCTGCCAGGGGATAACATTGGAGACCCTTTTAAATATCTCGTCATATTCAAGTCTCATCTCTACGACATGACTTGTAAGTTTATCGCTTGTTTCACAATAAGATTTCCACTGTAAAATCTTATGGCACAATAATTCTTTCTGGTGCATCAGCTGGGAGTTAAGACCGAGTGCTTCAGTAATAAACTGATCAATTTTTGGATCATCTTTATGTATATTAGTTATTTCCTGCACGTGTTCTTCCTTCTTGGCTAAGCTGGTTCGATGTTCTATTTGCATCTGTTCAAATACCTATTGAAGCTTGGCCAACTGTATCTCTTCCTGCTAGTTGGATTTGAATTGTTGTAATTGTTTCTCAGGCGACGTTATTATATCTTCCTTTTCTCTAAGCAGCATTTAGATTTCTATTGCTTTGTCCATGGTCATTGTAGCATAGGAACCTACAAACTGCGAGAGTCTAGTAAGGTTGGAGGATGGGTCAACGGGTGGTTCTTTCCATAGAACATCCATTGGTTCATTTTCAGGGGTAGTAGCAGCTATAGAGTCCAATTTCCTTTTCTTTCTTTGCCTTTTCACCATGGCCTTATGTTGTGGGCTATAGAATACATCCAGAGGGGGAATTTATTCAATTCTCAAAATTATTTTGGAAGTGGGGGTAATAGGGGTGTGCTCTACCTCTTGTGTATTTGCAGTCTCTTCCACTTTTATCTCTAGTGTTGTTTTCTGTTGTGGAGTTTGTGACTCTGGAACCTATTCCTTTATGTTGATACTTTTATTAAAATTTTCCCACTCTTCCTCTAAGTCAATTACCATGGGTTTTATTGGTTGTGTGGAGGTAGTAGGGATTTCAACTTTCTTGCTAGCTGAAGCTTCTTCAACTATCTTCTGTGTAGATCCGATTATATCCTTCACTGACTCCATGCTTCTAATTTTCCCATTTTGCGATGACTGTTGTGATTCCATGATAGATTTCTCTTGAGATTCTACTCCAGAATCATACTTGGAAATTTCTTTGAAGTCACCTTATATAGTCACACTAGGATTAGGCTCCCTTATTGGTTCAATCAATAATTGGTCCAATGGGACCTTTGCTAGCCTTCTTTCTCTGTAACTGTAAAAATTTTCTAGATCTTCACGGTCAAAAAGTAGTTGTGCCATATGATTCACCTCTATGAAGGTGCTTTCATGAAAAAAATGTCATCAAAAATATCCTCCTCATTATTTAATACTTTTATTTTCACCAGAGTGGTAAAATTCTCGACAGTGTTGAATGGGTCATATTGTCGTCCAGGGAATTTAGGTAATCGTAGAGATAGCATGTTCTCTGCTTCTTTGAATGTATGCCCTAGGTCATGTAATGAAAATACTCCACACTGTACATGGAATGTAGGCCAAATGGTCTTCTTTGAATCCTTCAATGTATTTCTCATTCCTCCATCGCTAGTTGTTTGATAGGCTATCTCTCTAGCCATCAGTTTATCTGGAACATAGTATGGGAGGACACGGGGGGAGGTGATGCTACCAAAAACTCTTATATATGTAAATGTTTCCTCCCTGGACCATCTAGCCACTGGGATGATGTCAACTTCAGATTCTTGGGAAAACTTGGGGGCATCTCAATTATAAAGCCGCTTGTGAATAGGGAGCATAACTCCATGGCAAATTTTGAAAAAAAAATGGTTGAAAATTGGATTCCTACATGTACTTGTGGTATATGTGAATGGGAAGTGGATTTCGAACAGTCCATTTCCATCCCATGATAGGGAATTTCGAACTAAAACAAATAGCATCCATGACAGAGGCATTCATTAAAAATGGAGGGTAAACCCCTGAAGAAACACTTCTTCTCCCTCTATACTTGATAATTGTTTTTGCTAAATTGTCAAAAAAAATTGTGCCCAATTCATTACAGTTGCGTTAACAGTTGCATCTATTAACGGAAACCACTCTGGGGAGAACTTAGTACTATCGGCCCTACCAAATAGTCTACATAACATGGCCACTGCGAAACTATAAGGGGGACAAACAGACGAAGTAGTGTACAAACCGTTTTTGTCTTTCTTGCTTTTCTCTTCATTATTTGACCAGGCATGGGTGCAGTCTGTTGGGTCGTCATTATCTTTGGCAAAATTCTCCACGAATTGCCCGTTGTAGATGACTTGTGGCTCTAGTAGGTGATACATAAGCCATAGGTTGTCTGGGGTAAAAGATCCCATAACCCCTTGGCTTCTTGTCTTGAATTCTCTGTCTCAGATGTTGACTTCATCAATAACCCATTCAACCATGTCGATATAAGGGATTATCATTGGATGCATGGCTATGCGGTGCAAAAATGAGCATGCCATTTCTAGCATGGAAGTGTCTGAGGAATCACGTCCATCAACTATAATTTTTGTTTCCATAATCCTCAGCTACTCCTCCTCCAGTATGTTATACATAGCCTCCCATATATGGTTCCTCCCTCTCTGTTGCATGTAGTATCTGTAAACAAAGGAGTCATTTCTAAATTCTTAGAAGTGACTGCCTTACCTTTCTTCACCATTTTTCTCAATGCTTTTCTCTGCAGACTTTTCCTGAAAGTGAAGAACAACAGCTATCGAATACACAAAGATGAACATAAAAATGAAATAATGCAGATAGCTTGTAAAGGTGGTAAAAGGAGTTTTATTTGAACGCACGTAAGAAGATATCATATTAAGCTAATTGGATTTTCATGCATAAATGCAGTTATTTCCCACTAAATGCCCACTAGTGATTCGTTATCCCTTAGTTTTAATGCTCATTTATGTTTGCATCGTAAAACGGGAAAAAAGCTTCTAGGGTGGTGAGCTATTGTACTGTGATGATAGCAATTGTGCGATTTGTGAAGCAATATCGCAATATCGCAATATGTCCCTTTTACCTTTCTTACCTCTTGTCATGTTTCTGCGAGATGTAAGATGTGAGGCATTCATTAGTTGTTTCATAACGTAGCTAATTGCTATGTTTATCTTATGTAAAATACCTTTTTACTATATGGCGGACTCAAAACATTTTCTTATGTTATTTTAAGGTGTGGATCCGGTTGCTAATCTCATTTCACAATATTGGCTAGTGGTAAGTACAAGGTGTTTGTTTGAATACCCGAAAAGCTATGCGATAAAGGTCACAATGCCATCGCAGTTTTGCATCTCGCACGTTTCACAATATCGTTTTAAAAGCGGGTCCTTTATAAGTGGTGATATGCGATGCAAAATTTTAAGCTTGAAAAGGATTAAGCACTTCTGTTTACGTCAGATTTTATGATAGTTTCGAGCATAAAGTCCTTACTTACTCGATTGTTTTGATTTTGGAGGGTTAGAAAGGTCTTTTGGTGGGTTTAAATCATGCTATATATGAAAAGGTAAATATTTGGTAGTTTCCTAAAAAAGTTTTTTTATTTTAATCTTTGTTTTATTCCAAAAATAAAAGAAATGCCTAAATGCTAGGTTTTGTTTTTGGATAGATTTTTTGAAGGGTCCCCATTTATTAACGTAATATTAACTACTATCATTAATAAATGGGGGGTCGTTGAATACCACAACAAAAGCCCATAGTATTTTTTCATAGTATTTGCCCATGGTATTTGGAAAAGTGAAATAAAAAGGGGGTTTAATTATTTAATTAATGAATTGAAATAAATTTTTGAACTAACATGTCTTTTCATGAAGGGTTATGATAATGTATTAAAGGAGAATGCATTGAAATCAAAGTGTCTATGAACGAAAATGTGTGATCTTGACATTTTTGCTATAACGATTTTACTAGGATGCTTCAAATGGTGAAATTTGGATCATATAGAGGAGAGATCGAAGAGAACATCTAGTTCAAATTTCATACTTTGGTTTGTTATAATTTCATAGATATGTTTTGGAAGTTAGGGTTTGTAATTAATCTTGAAATCTCCTTCAAACGAGTCATCGTTGGATTTTTGCTATCACTTATTTTTTGGGACATTTTAGAACATGGAATTTTGAGGAGATAGAGATGAGATCTCTAGGTACACATGGTAAAAAATTTATACATTGGTTCATTATACTTTCTCATATATGCCCTGTGGCAGTCAGGATTCCTAAATGCTCCTAAAATCAGTTTCAAACAAAGCATTTTGGAATTTTCAATATAAGATATATTTTGAGATATTTCAAATCATGAAATTTTGAGGAGAAGTGAGATCAATGGGTACATATGGTCAAAATTTCAAACATTGGTTCATTAAAATTTATGAGATATGCACTGTGGAAGTCAGAGTTTTTGAATTCTCCTTAAATCAATTTCAAATAGTTCAGTTTGACATCATCACTATTACTTATTTTTTAAGATCTTTCAAGATAAAAATTTCAGATATCTAGGGACTCAAACATATAGTAATATCTCGAGTAAAAATTGTTGAATGGTGTTGTCATAGATGTCAATGTAGGTATTTGAATTCTCTTACTATACGTCATAGATTA
Source organism: Pinus taeda (assembly GCA_000404065.3). Classification (NCBI taxonomy): domain Eukaryota; kingdom Viridiplantae; phylum Streptophyta; class Pinopsida; order Pinales; family Pinaceae; genus Pinus; species Pinus taeda. The sequence goes on from APFE031608341.1 coordinate 135,752, forward strand.
CATCAGTTAAAAGCTCCAATGAGTAAGACGTCCCAAAAGATAGCTAGCCGCTACAGTGTACCTTGCATTTGATGAATATTTTGGCTAAGAAAATAAGTAAAGTTGCAAGTAAGACTATCATAAGATGATTATCCTCATCATGTCGATTCTAATGGTATGGGGCACACCACAAGACTCCTCTCGGTTGATGAGATATGTTGTTTCAAAGATTGGAGCTCAATATTGTGGTTAGAAGCCCCAAAACGAAATGCTACAATCATTTGTTATTTATTCAAGAAAATAAATTTTAAATGGGCCTATCCTAGTCAAAATCAAAAAAAGGAAAAAGGGATTGTATCAAGGATAATTAAAAAATAAATAAAGAAAAATAATAAAAAATTGAATTGAAGTTCGTCTCCAAAAATGAATTTACTTTTGTCTCCAAGAACTTAAAATTTTAAACTTAAGGTTAGCCCTAATATTATTGGGATTTGACTCCAAATTGAAAATTTAAAATCCAAATTTGAAAATTATTTTTTTCCTAGAGGTCTTGTAGGGTTTGGAGGATCTAATCAATCTCCCCTATATTCAGTTATGGATTATTCTTCTTCTATGTGACGAGATGAGATGGGATGAGACATGATGCACCTATGATGAAACATCCAAGATGAGATCTACGATGCAAATGGAAATTCCTCCCTGGCTGAGAGGGAGTGTTGAAAATTGGACCATCTATGGGACCAATTCCCCCACAGAAACCCTATGACTTCAAGAGAAACCCTCGTGCCCCAAAAAAGATTTGTATTGGTCAAAGAAAAATTCGAATTGGATAAAGACACATTATTTTTAATGTGGCACAAATTGGGAAAGAAATTATCAAGAAAATATATTTAATATGATGGTGAGAAATTTTGAATTAAAGCACTTTCCCTCCACATTCTTAAGTAGTTTTGATCCCTCGAGGCACCTATTACAAGCTCCATAAGAGACTATAAATATGGATGGTTTATTTCAAAGTAGTTCGATCATATCTAAGGTTAGATAACTCACTCTATATAAAGTGTCTTGTATTTTGTATTTAATTTCCCTATGCCAGTTCATTATGTTTCTCGCATGATTGTCTTGAAAAGCTTAGATCTATTTATTTATGGTTCGCTTTGTTAAACTAGTAGCTCGCTACAATTTGTGGCTCTCTATATTATGTCTCACATATTTGTATGGCTCACGCATGTTTATCAAATGCTCTATATACCACTTTGTGGCATCACCATGGCTTGGTATATCTAAGATTTGATGGCTTATAGTAGCTCACATTTATTACTCTATGGCTCGCATTTAATTTCAGTGGATCATATTATTTCTTATGTAGATCACATTATCTCTTTTGGTATGCATGCTTTATTTCTGGCATAGATTTATATATGGATCACATTTGTTAATTACCATGGATCGCATCCTTCATGTAGGTCTCACATTTCTCTTTGGCTCAACATTATGTAGTGACATTATTTGGCTTGGCATCACATGACTAGGTAGTGACACTATCTGACTTGGCATCACATGACTAGGAAATCACATTGTTTGACTTGGAATTGCATGAATGAGAAGTGACATTGCTTTGTATTAGGTTTACTTCTCTGCATAGCGGCTCACATAATTTGGCTCGCTACAATAAATTCACAATGGCTCGCAACTTATGGTGATATTGTTCTCTATATAACATCACTCCTTAGAGTGGTAGCTCAATCTTAAAGTGGCTTGGTCTCATAGCTTACAGTGGTTCGTATGGTTTTTCTTTGACTCACATTACTCATAATGAGATTCCTTTGACAATAGTTTATGTTGACTATGACACATGAGGTTGTGACAATGTATATGACAATACCTTGATATTTGATAGTAAGTTTATCATATGGCAGCAATAGTAATATTGACATTATAGTGACCTTGATATAGTATTAAATAATTCCCTTGCTGACAATGTGACAATTCCAACATTACACTAACTTTGATAAGACATTGACTTAGACATGACAGTGACAGTGCCTTTGATACGTGATCTTGATCTTCACATCAATGCCTTTGATATGTGAAAAATAATTCATTGCAGTGACCTTGTATGGATGTCACAATAATATGATAGCGAAGGCAGTAATTCACATGACAGTAATGATGTTTATTAATATTGAAGACTCTTGATATTGATGAAACTTATTTCAATGACATGGATGATACTACTTGCGACAATGATATGATAGCAACTTTCTTGGACTTGTTTCATTCAGTGCCCAAATGAAGTTGTGAACTGACTTGACTTGGCCCTGTGAGCCATGATGTCATTGTTGCATCTTAATTTTATTGTACTTTGTATCTCAACTAAACAATTAATGAATATCTAATAGAATAAGAATTTGGTCGAGTTTTCCCACTTGTGGGGTTTTTCCCTAGTCTCTGACCTAAATCCCGATGTCGCTATTATGTATGTTTTTCTCCTACTATTGTTTATTGTTTTGTTGTATTGCTTTTATCTCTACATAATTGCTAATGATGTTATAATGTTATGGAGTGAGTATAATGTGAACATCTTTATAAATGTAATTACCTTCAGCATAAAACAATCTAGCCCCAAAAATTAACATAGTCCAGGTCGACCTCCCTTCTAAAGGCTCCATGGTTAAGGTTACTATAAAAAGGTACCAACTTCTTCATCAAAGGCATGCAAAATATGAAATGCTAAATTCATGATTAGTTTTCGCTAAGAATCTGCGACATCTTTTGAATATTTCGCTCGACTGTTTATTTGTGAAATTCCAAGAAAAATGGTTAAGGTTACTATAAAAAGGCACCAACTTCTTCATCAAAGGCATGAAAAATATGAAATGCTAAATTCATGATTAGTTTTCGCTAAGAATCTGCGACATCTTTTGAATATTTCGCTAGACTGTTTATTTGTGAAATTCCAAGAAAAATATTAAGGAAGAACGAACATTTTTGGACTATATTTTTATTTGTTTTTCTCTATATTTGGATCGCTATAAGTACAAATCTCAAGTATTAGATCATATTGTTCAGCATTTGTGTGATTTTGAGGAAGTGTGATGATCATGTAAATACACATATGCTATGTAGTCTCATTTTGAATTCATACATGATTGGTTAATATGGTGCATCTTCAAATTCTAAAAATTTCATGTGAGATGTTGTGAATACATTTGAGAATGTACACGTAATTCCATCTGCACATCATTTGCATCCACCCTATGATATGCTAGCATTAATAATTATTCACGAGACGTGGTGGAAGACCATTTGATTTGTTGAAGGTAGTGATATAGATTTCCAAGATTGTGAAGGCAATGGTGAAGGTTTTGGCAAAGGGCCGTATAAGAAATCCTGGTTGTAGGGTTACGTATGACCTGGAATAACAAACACAATACCAAACACTGTTGACAAGTGGTCACCTCCGGTAGTTTTCTTGAAAAGAATTCCAATTGATACTGTGCATGATTGGAGCAGACCCATATCACCATTTTGCTTCATTCTAAGCTACCAACTCCGTTCTTATACAGACTCAACAATCAAAGAATCTTTTGTCGTGAACAATTACTATAATATTTGTGGTTGCATGAACAAAATGAGGGAACATGAACAAATATCATAATCTCTATAATTGTGTGATTGGTTCTGATTCGTTGAGGTAGATTCAAGATTCGATATTCGAGTTTGGACTAAGGAAAGACTTGTCACTTATCTCTATGATGGAAGTCACTTACCCAGTGTGGGTTCTGACAAATCGGTGGCATTCAATACTGTAACTTATTTCCTTAACTAGGATTTAATAATATTTTCCAATATGGGTAGGTGATTCGCTTCTATATGATGGTTCTAAAAGAAGTATGAAAATATAATTACCATAGGTTGTGTTATTCAATGTAATCATGTGCTCAAAAGGTTTGGGTTTCGTAAACTTATGATGAGAACAAATGGCATGGCTATAAGATAATTCAAACAAATTTAATAACATGGCCATATGAAAATTGAATCATTGGACAACTAACCTTATTGTTGACACGCAATGGCTATTGGAGGTCTCAAGTGTGATTAATTATTTAATTTTTATTTTAGTTATGGTTCCATTTTTTCGAACAATCATTTTTTGTCAGTGGGGCATTTTGTGTTATGGACATTGGAATTTCTCCAGATTGTATAACGCATTTTGGAAGGACCTTTATGTAGAAATGTTAATTTTATTAAATGGGTCTATATGATTCTTATAATTTTTTGAAGGCATGATTGATCCAAATTAAAAACAAAAGAAACACTAATATAAAAGGACATAGACCGACTTGTTGAAGTATTTGACAATAGTTGATGATAATTCATTCTAGTTGTGATAGTGACATCGCAGGGTTGATTATAAATTATATGATTTTAGGCCCCTATAATACTAGTGATTCCCCCATTACTAATGTCATTATATCCCTTTTTGTTATTATTGTGCCCCTATTGTCCCCAAATTGTTATTAGTATGCCCCATAGAAACCCACTATTGTTATTTTTGTGCCTTTATGTTATTACTGTTATGTCGACTTGATTATATTGTGACCCCTTGGACTCCTATATATAGAAGGGAGGTTTAGTCATTTTATCATCCAAGAATTATTCATTTGTGTAATGTAAAGGAGGTTGCCCCCTCGAAGAGGCTGAATTATAAGGCGTTGATCTATCTTTTCTATCTTTTTGTGAGCTGGTTTCCTAACATTTGGTATCAGAGCTTTGGATTTTGGGGTTTCACTGCTCCAAACAGGTCATCGTGGCATTTTCGCTATAATTTTTTTCTGCAATTTTTAGAAGCTACAAAAAAAATTAAAAAAAATCCATTTGAGCTGAAATCGTTCTAAACTTCAGGTCCAAATTTCAGAACTTGCCTCGCTATATTTGCAGAGATATGCTCTGAGGAAGTTAGGGTTTTTCCAGACTCCTAAATTACATTCCAAAATGGGTCACAAATATGTTGGGTTATGACTTTGAAATCATCCACAAAAAAGGGAAGAAAAATGTTGTGGCAGATGCACTCTCAAGAAAGGATGAGGATGTGGGAGCATTTTTGTGCACCATTTCTATTATCCAACCAAATTGGATAAACGAAGCAAGGGAGGAACGGAAGAATGACAAAGAAGTGGGCACTCATTAAAAAGTTACAACAAGATCCCAGGACATCTCATACATTTAATTGGAAAAATGATTCGTTATGGTATAAAGATCACTTATACCTATGTCAAAATTCCCAACTCAAACAATAGATTCTTATGGAATTGCACACTTCTCCCTTAGGAGGGCACTCGGGATTTTTAAAAACTTACCACAGGGTTAAGAAGGAATTTTTTTGGGATGGCCTTAAATCAGATATTCAAAATTTTGTGGGGAAATGTTTGGTTTTCCAACAAATTAAAGTTGAAACAATTAAGACCCCAGGTCTATTACAACCTTTATCCATTCCAAGCCAACTTGGGAGGGGGTTTCAATGGATTTTATCACAGGTTTACCCAAGTCCGAAGGAAAGAGTGTTATCATGGTGGTAGCTGATAGACTTACCAAGTATGCACACTTTTGTGCATTATCACATCCATTTAAAGCCAGTATAGTTTCTACTGCATTTATGGAAACAATTCAAAAGCTACATAGAAACCCAAAGATTATTGTAAGCGATAGAGATCCCATTTTAACCGGAAAATTTTGCACAGAATTATTTTCTTGTCTCAGTACTTAGTTAGCTCATAGCTCATCTTATCATCCTCAATCTGATGGGAAAATTGAGATAGTAAACAAATGTTTGGAAGGATATCTTCATTGCTTTGTATCTGACAAAAAGACACAATGGATCAAATGGTTGCCTCTGGTTGAATGGTGATATAACACTTCCTTCCATACAACAGCAAAAATGATCCCATTTATGGCACTTTATGGATATCATCCACCATCCATCACATCATATTTAAGAGAAAATTCTAAGGTTCAAGCAGTGGAAACATCACATTGAGCATCAACAACAAGTTCTCCAACTCTTAAAGGATAACCTCATGTTGGCGCAGAATAGAATGAAACAACAGGAAGATCAACATCGTAGTGAAAGAAGTTTTGATGTAGGTGACTAGGTATTCCTATGGATACAACCATATAAAAAATTGTCCCTCAAGCAAGCTAAGAAGGATAATAAATTATCACCAAATTATTATGGTCTGTACAAGCTGTTGCAAAATATTGGTACTATGGCATACAAATTGGAGCTTCTTGCAACTTCTTGAGTGCACCTAGTTTTCCATGTTTCATATTTAAAGAAGGTTATACGTGACAAGCTCCTAGTTCAAACAATATTGCCAAAACTTGAAGAGGAAGGAAAAATCATATTGGAACTAGAAGCAGTCACAGAAACATGAACTCGACGGCTATGAAATCGATCAATTTCAGAGTATCTCATCATGTGGAAGAACTTATCCGTTGAATATTCCACATGGGAGGATGAGAATTTATATAGAAGCATCCAGAACTACTCAAGCGTTGAGGACAACGCTTTTCGGTAGGAAAGAGGCATGTTAGGCCCTTATAATACTAGTGTTTCCCCCATTACTATTGTCATTGTATCCCTTATTGTTATTATTGTGCCCCTATTGTCCCCATATTGTTATTAGTATGCCCCATAGAAACCCACTATTGTTATTAGTGTGCCTTTATGTTATTACAGCTCGATTATATTGTGACCCCTTAGACTCCTATATATAGAAGGGAGGTTTATTCATTTGTATCATCCAAGAATTATTCATTTGTGTAATGTAAAGGAGGTTTCCCCTCGAAGAGGCTGAATTCTAAGGCGTTTATATATCTTTTCTATCTTTTTGTGAGTTGTTTTCCTAACACATGATGCCTTGGATCAAAATAGGTTGTTGATGCTAATGTTACATGAATAAGTTTGTATGTTGCAATGAGAGTAAGGTTGCGTACTTAAGAGGTTAGAGTATGCTCCTATTGGAGAGGTTTGCTACTAAGGGGTTGATATAAAAATAGTTGTGTTGGTTATTGAGTAGAGTTTGTTTTGCAAAGCTGACAGATGTGTCAGGGGTTGTACTGCAGATGTGTTCTAATTGATTGATGTACATGATTAGTACTATATATATATGTGTGTGTGTGTGTGCGTGTGTGAATGGAAAAAGATGTACATGGTAGCAGGGTTTGGCAATGAATGAATATGTTATTGCAACAAGATTTTATGCTGCTAATAGGTTGATTTCGACTTGTATGGCTTACCTAGTGATTGGATATTGATGATTCTAAGGGTTTATGTTGTAGAAGTGAATTTGGATTGGTAACCAAATTGTTGGATGTTACTATTCTAGTGATGATGAACAAATAATTTATTGTGTATGTTGCTAAGATTTTAGCAAAGGAAGTTGATGACATTGTGATAGTATTGGAGACCAATAAAGACAACATTCATTTTTATATGAGAAAAAGTGGATCTGATCTTAAAATTGTGAAACATAGTCCATCATGGTGAGTTGAAGGTTGGAGACTTCAGGGAAAGTAGTAGCTTGTTGAATAGGGTGGCAGGGTGGTGTAAGATAGGAGAGTGGAGTCTCCTTTAGGTTGGAGCCTGAGAACACTTTAGGGCAGCAAGGTGGTGCTAGGGCTGGTTGTAGCTTACATAGGGTGTTGGAGCATCCTTTTAGTCATCATCGGTAAATCCAGGGTATCGAATCATCCTTTGAATTGAAGCTTATAAAACCAAGGTGTTGGAGCATCCTTCAGGTCAAAGCCTAACAACTAGGGCATTGGAGCGTCCTTCCAGTTGGAGCTGGTAAACTAGGGTGTAGAAGCATCCTTCTAGTTGGAGACTATCAACTAGGGGGTTGGGGCCTCATTTAGTTGATGTTGAAAACTTAGAAGTTGGAGCTTCTTATTGATGTAAATTAATAAATACAAATATTAAGAAGCATTCGATGGTTTTCCTCCTGGAAGGGTTTCCACCCAAAAATCTATTGTTTATTGTCTTGATGTTGTGCATTGTTGGATGGTGTTGATTAGTGTTCATGTGATGTAATGTTAATATTAATTTGAATTTAATGCTTTGAAGATTAAAAATTAACTAATTGAATGAAATATCGATTCATCCACCTCTCAATATTTCCAACAATTGGTATCAGAGAAGGTTCCTTCAGTTACATCCTAACAACTGGAAGGTAAATCTCAACTGGAAGGTAGATGTCAGAAGTGTAGAGATGGGAGATTCAAAGAAACATAGATCCAAATGATCAAAGGAAGTCTTTGGTACTACAACAATATCCAAATCTAAATAGAATCAAGTTGGTCTACCATATCCTGAGTTTGATTAATCCAAATATGAAATATTGGTATCCATAATGAAAGTTCATTTGCAAGCTCAAGGATATGATGTATGACACTCTATTATTTTTGGAGACACATCTACCGATGGATCTAGAAGGTATAATACAAAAGCCATAAATTTCATTCTTAGTGCTCTTCCAGACACCATAAAAGCTGAAGTTGATCAATGCTCATCAGTTAAAAGTCTTTGGAAGAAGCTACATGATCTCTACTCAAATAAGAATGCATGTCAAGTTGAAACTGATGATGATGATTGTGATTCAAATAAAGTAAATGAAGAAGAAGCAGTAGTATACTTGGAAGAAGAGTTGATCAGTGCCTTATGTGATATTAACAAATCAAGGAAGAGAAATTAGGTACTCAAAGAAGAAGTTTCCCTTCTAAGACATCAAGTGTAGGAAGCTGAAAAGAAAGAGAAAAATTTAACAAGCCAATTAGAAGAGTGTGTAGCAAAAGTTTGTCAAAAGAAAAAGGAACTTGATGTGTCGATAGAAGAAATAAACAGGCTAAAAAAGGAAAATGAAATATAGGAGGAACACATGCAAGATTTTAACAAAGCAATAGAAAAGGACACCCTTATATAAATTCAAGTAGAGGAGGCAAAAGAAAGAAGAAAGGTCTTGAAAATATAGTTTCAAGAAGATATTGCTAAAAAAAAAAGAGAACTTTACACTTCCCTAACTAAAATAAATAAGCTCAAGGAGAAATTATTGGATAATGGCATTGCTCAATTGAAGATGAAGGCAAAAGAAGCTAATGCGACTCCATGTAATGAAGGCACAAGCTCCAAGCCCCCACAAAGCAAAGTGGAAAAGAAGCAAGGAAGAAAAATCCTTCAAAGGCCAAATCAAATTGAAGGACAAAATAAGGTTGAAAGTTTTGTTGCTCCAAGAAGCAATGCTCAACAAAGGGCATGCACCTCCTCCAAGAAATAATGTTTACTGAAGATCATCAAGACAAGACATCTCATCCAGGTACCTTAGTATGTTTAAGGTTTATTATTTCTCATGTTCTAACTTCGGGCATATAGCTAGGGATTGCAGAATGTATGACAAGATGATTATCAAGGTCATTATCAAAGCCCTAGAAGAAAGTTTGCAAGATCACAGGATAAATTTCAAAATGACTTTGCCAGCAGAAAGTATATGTTATTTTCTCCATCATTCAGGCCCAACATTGACTGTTACAAATTCCATAACTATGGGCATATTGTTGGAAATTGTAACTAGGTTTGATCTTCATAATTACATGAAGAAACGATTTATTTTTCATAAAGAAATTTGAATTATATTATGTCCCATTTGGACAATTAAAAGAAAATAATATTTAAGTTTTTTAAAGCGATGTTTGTCCTCCAAATTGCCAAGTTAAGACAGGACGACTCAACATTATGAAGCACCCCTTCAGACGTGGGAACCAATATATATATAGCCCATCATGATCATTCATTTTGAAACATGATCATACATCATCTGTGAAAGTTTAAAGGTCTTCTGAAGTCCAAAACTCTGAGACACACAGGTCCAAGAATCTAGTGGCACACAAGCCTGAATTTTGAGGCTAGTATATCTGAATTTCTAAAGCTTTGTTGATGAAAATAAGGCTATGGTATTATCTCTGCATTAGGCTGGAATAATATATAGTGTTCAGGCATCTGCGCAAGACATATATTTGGCTCCTTAAGCACAGTTTGATGGCATATTATGGGCAAAACGAAGGACTAACCTGGAAATGGAAGGAAATACTTATTGGATTTTATTTGACTTGGATTTATCTTAACAAGAAGGAAAGGATTGATGGGTTTTCCCTTTTGGTGGGGTTTTTCCCTAGCCTTTGGCATAATATCTTGTGTTCTTTGTCTCTTGTGCACTATGATCTTAATATTTTGGTAATTACTTGATGAAGAATATTAATAAACTAATAAATAAGAACAATAATAATGCTCACAAATAATTATCATGTTAAATAATTCAATTATCATTGGAATCCTAACATGGTATTAGAGTTATGACAAGAGCAAGAGCACTATTATAGAAGCCAAGATCATAAAAATTGTTGAAAAGTGTAACTAGGTTTGGTCTTCATAATGACATGTAATTGTGATTTTTGTAAATGATGTAAAGAAGAAAAATAAATTCATTATTGTAATGCTTGCTTCATGGGTTTCATGAGCAAGAGATTTTATTTTTATATGGCTCCCATTGTCAGCCTTTAGGATTTGTCAAAACAATTCAATGTCATGTATGAAGAACCCTTCTCAGGCATATTACAAATGTATATAAGTCTATAGGATTGTCAAATAGCCTTCCAAGACAAGCACAAGTTACTCGGCCTCAAGATAAAGTGAAGAACTCATGTTGGCTTCACCTAACTAGAGACACATCCTTTCATAAGGTCATGTCGGATTATATTTATAGGGAGAATACTATAAATAGGTAGCTCAGCCTATTCCACAAAGTAGAAGTTCGGATCACCTCTAAGATTTGGATGACTATTTTAGAGAGGAAGTTTTTGTGCCATAATAGAGAAACATAATTAGTACAAGGGTATAGAAACTATAGTTCAGTAAGAAGACTACACTTTGGTGCTATGAGAAGACTACAGTTCGGTGCTATGGAAACTTCACAGATTCAGCATTCCCACAGTCCAGTACTCTCACAGTTTCAGCGCAATTTCTATTTCGATGTCACTTCAATGAAAGAGTCTCGGTGCTACCAAAGAAAGAAGGATTTGGTGTTATCACAGTATTAACTTTTTTTAAGTCATAGTCTTAGTGATATCACAGTTTGGGTATCATTATAGTTCATGAGGTCTCAGTGCTCCTACAAGTGATAGTATCTTGGTAGTATTACAACAATGAAGATCTCAGTGCAGTGATGAATTTCAGTTCTATCTTATTGCTATCACAGTGAATGTCTCAGTGATGTAGTCTCAGTGTTAAGAAGGTCGAAGTGGAAGAGTAATCAAGAAGAGAAAAAGAGCATAAGTTTGACAATAAAGCGAACTAGTGTCTTGGTCTTGTTGTGGAAACTAGGTCAAGGGTCTTGGTGTTGGTATTTGTCAATTGGAATCCCTATAAGAAGAATTTGTGAGGGTTTTCCTCTCAAAAAGTGAGAGGTTTTGGCACTGGCTCATAACCTACATTCTGTGTCTCTTGTCTATGTATGTTCATGCATTGGTAGTTTTGTTTATGAATAATAGCACTAATAACTTATTTCAAAGAATATCCTAATCTAAAGCTGTAGAAAGCACTCACAAGCAATTACTAATTGAAGAGAAATCACTTAATATTTGATGCCCTAGATTTCTCAACAAAAACAATGAATGTATCTCTATGGATCATCTCTTAGGTTACAATATTTCTCTACATCATCCTAATTTAAAATAAAAACTATTGGATGAACAAAATATTATTATCATCGCTAGGCCTTGTTTTAGTAATCTAAGGAGGTCGAAAGTCTGCTCTTAAAATTGAGATATTTGCAAAGTTCTTTGTGGCTCTAAATTTTTCTCTAAAGTTTTTAATTCTATTGAAAGGTTTAAGTATACTACATCAAAATATGACATATGAAGTTATCTCTTCTTATGGAGAAAGTTGGATGTCTTCATCTAATCCAAGGTCTTCAAGTCTAATTACTGAGCTTATTCATAACTTGAACTCAAGACCAAGTATTAATTTTCCTATCGAATAATTTCTTGTATGCATCTTTGTGGCATTGAAAACAAACCAATATGCCATATAATTTAAAAGGATTTGTCATCACATGACGAGGGATCGTAAGGAAGCCACATCCTAAGAAGTGTCTTGCCAAGGGTAGAAGGGTCAAAGTCTGAGGTATATTTTTGTGTTTGGGGGTACGAGATAAGCAGAAGGGTTATACGAAGTGTTTGAAATGAATTTTGGGTATGTTTGCGCTTGTTTTGGAGTTTTATATTTGTTATAGATAGGTTGCAAGTTCTATGCAGGAGAGTTGAGCTCCTGTAGCCAAGTTTGGAGGGTCGCAGGGTCTCACAAGTGGCTAGAAACAAGGTCAGAGTTATAGCGCAAGAGCATACTTGTAGAGGAAGAGACAACATAGCCTTTGGAGGTGTATAGGGTCAATTTTGGAGGGTTGTAGCAATAGCTACAACAACCCTAACCAAGTCCGAAGTTGTAGACATAGATACAAGTATAGAACCAGAATTTGAGGGAAGGAAATATTATTCAAATAGAAGTATGTCTTGTCCTTCTAAGGTTGATATTTTCTAGGTGATAGTCCAAGGTTTGGACAGTCAAAAGATCATATTTGGAGAATTGTAGTGACTTGTTCTAAAGCCCTAAGTACAATCACTTAAGAAGGAATGTAATTATAGACTAAAATTGATCAGGTATGTATATTGTTGTTCCTCTTTATTCAAGATCTAGACAAGAATATGTGTTAAGGTTTCCTTGCTAAAATGTATGCTCTTAAGAAGCTTTGATTAAATTGTTGGAGAATTGTTGAAGGATGAGGGTCTGTAAGGGTGTATTGACTAGATAATAGTATTCTCTTGTGAGTTAAAATCCTTGGTGAAGATCCTTGGAAAGCATATAGTGAGCAATCATGTAATTTGTAACTAACATATGCATTCTCATAGAACTTGGAATTTTTAGATTGCAAGGTTCTGAGGATCTAGATATTAACCCTTGAGGAAATATTCATTATTGTTGAAAGAAGTTCTAGATCTTGAGAATGGCAGATGGGAAAAATGATCCTATAGCTCAATTTTAAGAGGGAGATGACTTTTATTGAAAGTTGAAGCTGACAAAGTGGATGCATGAAGTCCATGGATTTAGTAAACATTGATCATTTTCAAAATATAATTATTTTGTTCCCTTCCTCTTTGATTGATGGTTTTGGTTAGTTTCCTATCTATATGCTCTGTGTCTCTTTCATGTCAGTGATATTGCTAGGCGTACCTAGGGTTCAAGAAACAAAAGGCTATTTACATGGAAGAGAATTGTATATTCAGAAGACTTTCTAGAAGACCTGACCATTAAAGGGTTTTCCAATTTGATGATTACATTTATTGTGCCCTAAGGAATGTCAAATTGAAATAGAAAAATATAGTCAGTGGGTTTCTTATGTAAGCCTTAAAAACTATGATTTGATGTGTTAACAAATTGTTGTGAGGGTTATCTTATTTTTGCTCTAAAGTACCATACTAGACATGACAAATCAAAGTTGAGTGGGTTAGTTATTAAGCCTTATATTTGTAGACTATGTAAGGGATGGTTTGATGCCCTTGTTTAATGAAATCTGCGATAAGCGGACTTTGTACACTAACTCATGAATTCATTTTTGGAGCAACAAATTATAGATTAGCGAGCTATTCATGTGCCCTAGGAATAACATTCTGAAGTTGTCAGATAGTTAGCAAGTGACTACCTAAAGACCTCATGTACAGTACAAGATACAATGTCAGAAGAAATGAAAGATGCAATGTTGGACGTTGTAGGTGAAGACCTCAAGTGCATGATCATGGACAATTAGGAGGAATATTGGGAGCCCTATCTTAGTGATTTGCAATAGGGAAAACTCAGTGATAAGAGGGTTGCTTCCCTGAGGAGGAGTGATTATGGATTTCTCCTCTCAGGTTAAGAGGGAGAATGATTGGACACATGGTTCTCCTTGTATCATGCATTGTGGCAGATTAGGATTTCTATACTAATTCAAGTACATGGAAATGGATAAGGAGAATGGGGGATTGGATAAGCATCTTGGAAAACATTCCTTATTCATGTACTGTGATGGATTATGATGGAGATCCTAAGTCAAGTACATGAACTTGGATATATAATGGTCTGATGGACAAAGATTTCCTTGAGGGAAATGGTTCAGTGAAGTACATACTCCAAGTATCCTAGGTGGAGTAAGTACCTCAAAGAGGTGGTGTGGTGTCCCATGGAAATGCTCCCAACATTGTAACATGATCTTGTGGAGAGATAGAGTATACCTATCAAGGCCTTGGTAATGCGACAATGTTGGATATGATGATGTTATCATCATTTATTCTTATCAACTTGGATCCTTTCTTATAGATGAGAATATCAAGATGAGTCATTATGAATACCTACTTAGTTAAGATGGACTGTCAGAAATTGTAACTAGGTTCAATCTTCATAATTACATGAAAAAATGATTTATTTGTCATAAAGAAAATTTGAATTATATTATGTCCCATTTGGACCATTAAAAAAAAAAATTGAAGTGATATTTGTCCTCCAAATTTCCAAGTCAGCCCTCCTTAGAGATAGACCAGCTCAACATTATGAAGCACCCCTTCAGACGTGGGAACCACTATATATATCCCAATGTTCTCATTCATTTGGAAATAAGTTCATGCAGTATCTGTGCAAGTTCAATGGCCTTCTGATGTCCTAAACACTGAGACACACAGGTCCAAGAATACAATGGCACACAAGCCTAAATTTTAAGGTTAGTATATCCGAATTTCGAAGTGTTGTTGATGAAAACAAAACTATGCGTTATTTGTGCATTATATTGGAATAATAAACAATGTTCATGCCTCTATGGAAGATATATATTTGGATCCTTGAGTACAATTCGATGGCATGTAATGGGCAGAACTGGGGGCTAACTTGGCAATGGAAAGGACTAGTTATTGGACTGTATTTGACTTGGATTTCTCATTAATTTATAAGGAAATGATTGATGGTTTTTCCCCTTTGGTGGGGTTTTCCCTGGCCTTTGGCCTAATATCTTGTGTTCTTTATCTCTTGTGAACTATGATCTTAATATTTTTGTAATTATTTGATGAAGAAGATTAATAAACTAAGAAAGAAGAAAAATAATAATGCTCGCAAGTAATTATCATGTTAAATAATTCAATTATCATTGGAATTCTAACACATATAATTCGTGATCACAGGTACAAGATGGAATCTTCTATGAAAGACAACCCTACACTACGTATAGGAAGCTATGGAGAAGAAAACAAAAGTAAGAAGATCGAGTGAATGGAAAAGTCTCTATAGTCATGCTTTCATTTTTTGTAAAATTGAAATGTCATGATGAATCTACAATGGAAGATGTCGAGGTTAAGGATGATTCGACCGAAGAGCTCGTTCATACGTTATTCTGAAGAATCAAGGTGATGACTCCCTATGGATGTTGAAGAGGGGGAGTCTATGTAGCAGTGGTTGCACTTTTGAGGATCTATCATTTAATAGGTTGAAATATGGTAGATGTGAAGAATTTGTCAAAGCAGTGATCAACACAATGGGCAGATTAGTCAGCTTTGTGGAGCAGCAAGTTCAAAAAGAAAATTTGCAGGACTCAGGTGTAATCAGTTATGGGAACCCATGTGAAGCATAACATGTCAAGGGTATAAAGGTAGTCTATTGCAGTAAACATCAAAGTATGAAAATTGGTTAGGGGGAGAGAAGCAGTTATAGGAAGACAAACTTTTTGCAGGAAGTCAGAAGAAAATACTTCTTCAAGGGGAGAAACCCTTTGGCATTGATGTCAAAGGGGGAGAGAAATTAAGAAAATAATGTATGAGGCATGAAGTCAGGGGGAGTGTCGGTAATGTTGGCATTCATGTCAAATGATCATGTGTATGTTGATTGTTACAAAGCCATTGTTGCAAGATTGCTTGGAATTCAAAGGCTCATAAGTGATGTGAAGTGCAAATACTGATAAAACAAAGTAAACTATAAAACGAGATCTGTAACCTCGAAATGAGAACTTTGGCCAAAAAACCCCAAAAAAACATGGAAGAAAAAGCCCAAAAATGAAGTGCTGATGCTAGAATAACATATTTTTTTTCGAGGTAAATTTTCAACATTTTTTATAAATTGTCTTAAAGATAAAATATCACGACTCTGAGAAACCTTAAAATTCCAATGATTCTCAGGCATCGCATTAAAGATAAAATATCATGTCTCTAAAAAGCCTTAAAATTCTAACAATTTTCAGCCATGGTGTTAAAGATAAAATACCATGACTCGGGAAAACATTAAAAAACTAAAGATCATGACTATAGAAAACCTTAAGTTTTCAACATATTTCAACCACGTCATTATGGAAAAATTATATGGTCAAAAAAAATTTTAAATGAACGCCTGAATGAAAAAATCATTATACCAAGAGTAATTACTTTTTTAAATGTTAAAAGTATAGTTATTTTAAAATCTTAGCCTAAGACAACTTGACATATTGCAACAAAAAAATAAAAATCAACTATCAAATTGACATACAGTGTAGGTGAAATCGATTCATTGCAATGAAAAATTAAAAACCAACACTTAAATTGACACACTATGGGGGCGGACTTGATCCACTATAATGAAACTTTAAAATCAACTATCAAATTAACACATAATGGAAACGGGTTGTTGGTCAAACATCGATACGAAACCTATAAAACAATAAAATAAAACAAAATTTTAAATAAATATAAAAATAAACAAAAATTAAAAATATGAAATAAAACAAAAATTAAAACATTGGAAAAAATTAAAAACACAATAAAAAAAATAATAACAAGTAAATAAAAATATATATTAAAACATAAAATAAAAATGACCCAAAAAACAAAACAAACTTTAAAAGATAAAAGTTTATATATATATGAAAAATAAAAAAACAAATAAATAATAGCTAATTGAATATTTGAAAAAAAAAACACTTTAAAAAATAAAATTAAATTAAAAACTATAAAAAATTAAAATCAAAAATCATTAAAAATCAAATAATAATAATAATAATAATAAAATCAATAAAAAAATTAATTAATTAAATAGCATATATATATATATATATATATTATATGTATATATATATATATATATATATAATATTCATTTAAATAAATAAATAGATAACATTAAAAACAAAAACAATCAAAGCTCGTTGGCCAATTCTCAGAATCGGTTAGCCCCACCCACCTAGTTGAGGGGGAGCGTGCCAGGGCTAGCAGAACTGCATGCAGATTCACCAGCCCTGGCCTGCAACACCTCTGTCAGCCAGGCGAGGCTTGGCGAATTTGTGGTTTCGCCATCCTTGGCCCACAGCCCCAGGGAATCAGCTGATTGGGTGGGGCTTGGTCGATTCTCGAAATCAACCAAGCATGCTCAGTCAACCGAGGGGTTGTGGCCCAGGATTAGCTGATTCTTGGACTCAGCAAAGCCCCGCCCAGTCGGCCGAGAGCCGCAACCAAGGCGGACAGAGTTGCACGGCTCCACTACCCTGACCCATGACCCCTCGATTGGCAGGGCGAGACTGGTTGGTTCTGAGAATTGGTCATTAGGGTTTTTGTCTTCTTTTGTTTTTTTTTTTATTTTCATTTTTAAAATACTTTTTTTTATTTTTAATGTTTTTAATTTTATTTCAATGTTATATATGTGTGTGTGTGTGTTTTCTTTGATGTTTTTTATTTTTTATTTTTATTTTTGTTTAATGATTTTAGTTTAATTTTTCTTTTCTTTTTTAATTTAATTGTATTTTTTGTTTTTATGTTTATTTTATTTTATTGTTTCTATTAATTGTATGTTTTGGATTTAAAACATTTGTGGTTTAAATCTTTTGACTCAGTTACCGAAGAATCCATAGTACAAACCATTTTCTGTCAACATTTCAAATCCCAATCGGGATCCATCATCAAGACTTTATGAATGATGATATTAGAAGAGCTTAATTGAAGGATATAAATAGTTATGAGGAGAGTAGATTTAAGGATCAGTTGAGTGTCGGCTTGTTTTTATAATATTTAATTGTAGATTTTTGAATAATTTATTTCTACTGATGGGTTAATATATTAATTTAAATTATTATTATTAAAATCCTTAATGCTAAAAAATCTTAATAATAAAAAAATCAACTACGCCTTTAATATTCAATATATGTAATATAAAATATTAATTTTAAATTATGTATGTGAATGTTTATTTTTAATTTATTTATTTATTTTTATTTTTTTAATATTAATGAATAGAAAAATATTAGTATATTGTTTAATATAATTAAATTAAAATTTATTTAATATATTAAAAATTAATAATTGATATATAATATATTATAATTAAAATAGTTAATATTAATAAATTATTAATAATGTTTAATAAATCAATATTAATAATAATTAAAATAATTAATAATCACATAATAATTAATTAACAATAATTTATATTAATAAATAATAATTAATATTAATTGATGTCAGGCCAGGAGTAACTCCAGACTTGGCAGAAAAACTGATTCGTTTATTTCATTAGGTAGCTATTATTATATACACGAATGTGACTGCTCAGTTCATCTTCTTGATGACTGTTCACATTCAAATTCACCCAATCGTAGAGGATTAGGTGTCAACATTGCCCCCCTTAATCTGAAGGGATGTTGGTGAGTCCAAGCATCGTTCTGAATCTTTCAAGATTTTCTCTTCCAAGCGCTTTGGTGAAGAT
>APFE031608342.1:12874-36279 GCA_000404065.3 Pinus taeda
ACCTTATTGTACCTTCCTTCACAAGTTAAATATTTCTGTATGCAGGTGAGAAAAAGAGCATAATGTTCCTTGACATAATGTCTGGGCACTGCTTTTGTTAAATCTTCATTTACATATGCCTCCTTTAAAAACTCCTTACACGGATTCATATCAAATTTAAAATTTTTAAACCATTCTTCCCGTCCTCTTGGGATCTCTGTTACAGCAGCTATTACTTCTGGGGAAACCTGTACATCTAGCATGGCTATCTTCGAATTTAAACCAGTGAAGTTTAGCGCAAATTCCTTAGTTACCTGTGCATGTCCCCCTTGTAGCTTTTTGCAGAAGTTCCAGCACCCAACATCTTTGAACGCTTTCTTCACGCCTTCATCCCTCAACGCTATGTCCAGGCCTTCAGGTTCATTCCTCTGACATTTACCGGATCTGTGCTCTTTTCTCTCTATTTTTCCTTTGAGATCTTCACGCCCAAATTCTAACAGCTCCGGTCGGGATGGTGGTTCAGCTCCTTTTTTTTTTTAATTTAGCCTCGCTTGTAATCAGGCTCGTTTGAAATCAGCCTCGCTTGAAATCAGCCTCGCTTGAAATTCAAATTGAAACGCTTCAATGCATAATCAGGCAGACTGGTCACTCATGCAGCACTTACGACCATCATTAAGGTCTATGCACGGTAAAATCTCTTGGGAATGATATTTCTGTGCATATCGACAGTTTATTGGTGGAGTAGTGGCAAATGAACGTTCAAACATGATACAAGAGGTACGCGGACTGACATGAGTAGACACGGATGATGACTCACCTACGAACTTGACATTTCGGGAAAGATTCGCTGCGAAATGCATGAATCCATGATTTCGCAGTGCTGTTAGTTATAATTTTTAATGATGCACTGCGAAATTGCCTAATCATGACGCGCTGCGAAATTGCTAGACCATGATTGCGCTGCGAAATGGGCAAATGAGATTACGCTGTGAAATCACTGAAAGACACGGTGACTCGGATAAGACAAGACATGACTATGGAATAATGATGAGTGGAGGAAAACCAATAGGAGTGGAGTATGATTTAAGTTAAAAACCTTTAAAACTCCAAATCCTAAGTGAGAAAAATAAAATGAAAACAACTTTAACATAGACCTTTGTCATCAAACTAGGACAAGCAATTATATGCATCAAAATTTTAGTTCTAAGTGACAACACATTTCGTGAAATAATCTGTCGTTGTGAGGATCCATCTATGCTGACCAGAAGAAGCGGGATGGATTTCACCAATGAAATCCAATCCCCATTGTTGGAAAGGGGCACTCACCTCTATATGCTTAAGTGTTAAAGGCTGTAACTTCTGCTTTCCTTCAAAAATCTCACACTTATGACAGTGCTTGACCATCTTATATACATCAGCAAACAAAGTCAGCCAATAGTACCCTGTTCTCAGAATCTTATTTATTGTTGATTTCCAAAAAAGGTGACCACCACAGTCTCCTTGGTGGCAGTCCTCCATGACCTTCTTTGCTTCCTTTTCCACCAAACAATTTAACATAACACCACTGGGATCTTTCCAATACAGTGCAGAATTTAGAATGCAAAACTTGGCAGCCTCCAACTTGAGTGTTCTCTCTTTGTTTCTAGTCATGCCAGGTGGTGGTGACAAATTTTTAAGCACATATATGATATTTGAATACCATGGAGAAAGAGCAAACATTTCAGATACCTGAATTGATGATCCTTCCTCATTCTCATTGGACATAGTAGCGATCAGATTTATGTCCAAGGCCTGCAAGTTTGATTCAACCATTAGCTTCGCCAATCCCTGTCCTTTAACCAGCTTTGTGGGCTTTATTTCCGCATCATATTCTAGCAAGGCTACAATCCACTTGCCTTGTCTTCCTTCCGGATCGGTTTGCACTAAAACATCTTTGACAACAGCATTAGGAACATAGGCCAAAATATGAGAATGTAAAATATATACTCGGAAATCTTTCAATGCCTTCACAAGTGCCAGGGCTTGCTTCTCAATGATGTTGTACTTTAAGGCCGCATCTCTCATAGCTCTGCTGAAAAATGCAATGGGTCTTTCGTGATCATCTCTTTTCTGCAATAACACTACTGCCATAGTATGCTCTAAAGCAAATGAAAACAATATGAAATCCTGAGTGTAGTCCGGGCTGACTAGACTGGAGCTGAAGAAAGAGCCAATTTGACCAAATTGAAAGATTTTACAGCCTCCTCCATCCATTTCACTTGTTTGTCCTTCTTAAGCATGTTTGTCATCTCTCTTAGGTGCTCAGTAAGATTAGGTATGAAGCGACGTATAAAATTCATCTTACCATTGAACGATTGTATCTCTTTCTTATTCTGGGGCAGATCGATTTGCTGAATTGCTTGCACACGTGCTGGGTCAATACGAATGCCATATTTTGAGATAATGTGCCCAATTAGTTTGCCTTCCTCCATGGCGGACAAGCTCTTCTTCGGATTCAGCGACAAGCCATATTTTCTGCACTTTTGGAAAATAATTTTTACATGGTACATGTGCTCTTCATCAGATTTGGAAAACACCATCAAATCATCTAGGTACACAACCATAAAGACATCCTTCTCATTTGCAAAATCGAAGTCCATTGCACGCTGAAATGTGGCACCCGCATTCTTCAAACCGAAAAGAATTTTAGCATAATGAAAGGTTCCCCATGGAGTGGTGAACGATGTCTTTTCTTGGTCATCTTCATGGACAGACACTTGGTTATATCCAGAGTAACCATCAAGCAGTGACATACGAGATGCTCCCACTACTCACTGAAGTATATGGTCCATTTTGGGCAGTGGATAGTTGTCTTTCAATGAAACTTTGTTGAGATTTCTAAAATCAATGCATAAGTGAATCTCACCTGTCTTCTTTTGTACGGGTACCAAGTTAGAGATCAAATCCGAAAATCTGATTGGCACAATGATCCCTGATTTGTATAACCTGTTTATCTCCTTTTCAATAGATGGCAACAACTTTGGATTTAGCCTTCTCAACTTCTGCTTGAATGGTTTTTGATTGGGCTTGATGGGTATAGTGTGCTGAATTATGTTGGTGTCATATGTCTTTAAGTCAGAATAATCCCAAGCAAACACATCTACAAATGAAGACATCAAACTAATGTATTTGTCCTTGATCTTTGGTGGTAATGCTTTGGACAATTTTACCAATTTAGGATTAGCAGCTGTTTCGATATTGACCTCTTCCACACCCTTCTCTGTTGGCTGCAATGTTGGCTTGCAGGCTACATCATCTTGATCAAAGAGTTCTTATAAAGGTATCAAGCCTTTAGGAATAACGTTATTCTTCAGCTGCAACACGTCCATTTCATTGATATTCACCTCATCTGTACCATTACCTTTTCCATCGTCATTTTCTACATCAATTGAGGTCTCTTTGAACCTACCTTTGTTTTGCAGAAAATCATCAATCTCATCATCATCTTGAAAAACTTGCCAGTATTTCTAATTGTCTGGAATGGTTGGACGATGCTTGACATGGATTTCGAATTTATTGTTGGAGTTCATTGGGATCTTCAAACTACTTGTTGCCTTAGCAAGAACATCAGCAATACTATTTTGTATATGAGGCACACATGTCAAGATGTATTCTAAAAATAATTTTAGGATGTCTAGAACTACATTACGGTAAGCCCGCATCCTAGGATGCTTTGCTTGATATTCGCCTCTGACTTGCTTGATAACCAATTCAAAGTC
Source organism: Pinus taeda (assembly GCA_000404065.3). Lineage (NCBI taxonomy): Eukaryota > Viridiplantae > Streptophyta > Pinopsida > Pinales > Pinaceae > Pinus > Pinus taeda. Next base: position 16,612 of record APFE031608342.1, read on the forward strand.
GCCATATACTGAAATCCTCTTAGCATTTAACTTTCTTAGAATATTTAGACCAGCAATTAGAGCTTCATACTCAGCTTCATTGTTTGAACACTCAAAAGCCAACTTGAAAGAGCATACCCGCACGTTACTAGGCACTTTGTTCGGGGCAGAGAAAGGATTGCGTACCCAAATTCCAATTCTAGCGCCATCATTTCCCACTGCTCCATCGAAATCCATGGTCCACAAACCTTCTTCCTTCTCTTGCAAGTGTTGAAAATCTGTTTGTTGTGCCTTGTCTGCTTGCTGTCCATTACTTTCAGTTGATTGCCCAACAGTGTTCTACTGTTCTTGTCCTTCTTTCTTTAAGATTCCTCTGAAATTTTTTTTTATTTCCGGAATATCATCTGCTTCTACTAAATGACTATCAATATCATTGAAACTATCTGAATACAAAACAAAAGACTCTAAATCTGTATGTACATAATTAATTGGATGATTTATTGGTTTCTCCTTGCTTGTGATCATGTATTTCATTTTTTTTCCCGATACAATTTCCTCATTTGTCCGAACACTGGAATCGTTGCATAGGAGAAATCTAGCTGTAGTGTCCCTTTCAATTTAGCTACCCAAGACCTGGAAAGAGCATGCCAAACCTGGAGGAATATCTGCTACAACAACATCCATCAAACATCTTCATTGGGAGTTGATCAGACTTCACAACAAGTCTTTGATGAGTCCTATGCTCTTTACTCTGCTGATTCAAACGAATAGAGATCATGATATTGCCGGGTATGTCCAGACCCAGTTATCCATTGATAGCTTGGGGCATGAGATTGTGAGAAGCTCCGAAATCGAACATGGCATTATGTAACACAAAATCATGCAACCTTAAACTGATATAAAAAGGTGGCACCTCACTATCAGGAGACTCACCATTCGATGCTGGCCCAAAAATGATTTCAGGTTGATCATCTTCGACATTCACCATGTCGGACATTGGGTCCAAATTCAACATTTTAGATACTTGTCCTCTATAACTGTTGTTCCTCATTTTTCAGTCAAGGGGATGGATACCTTTAATTTAGAAATCTCATTCTCTAAATTAAAAGCAGGAATATTTTATACCTCTTTGACTGGGATTTCTTTCCTTTCCTTTTCTTTCGATGCAACTTGCTGATGTGATTGTTCTGCTGATGGTGATTTGCTACTCTCCAGACCAACTGCCTCCTTTCCTTTCCTTTGTGAAACTAATGAATCATTCTTTGATGTCTCAACATCCTTCCTTTTCTGAATTGGTTTGACCGGCACATCTCTGTTTCTAAGTGAATATCGCTGCTGCTGGGCAGACAGAGCATTCATATAGCCTCTTTGGTACTCATCTAATTCTTCCTCCAATACGGTGTCATTTGTTAGAATGAAATCTACATCTTTGTGTATAGCTGAACTTTCTGCATACTCCTCATCCTCGATGAAATAAATAGGAAAATCATCAGGAGTAAAGAGGTGGTTTTCTTCACCTATTATATTCTCGTCCTCATCTGACTCCGGTCCATGCAAAAAATTTTGTTGCAAAGGTGTCTGTACTGGCTGTTGTGCTGTCTGCTCTTGGGCTCACTGATCTCTCTGTCTTATTCTATATTGTGGTTGTTGTTGACCACGAAAGTTAGGATTTATAACTTGTGGCTCTGGTTTGCCAAGTTTCACCCTTTCAAGCATCTGCTCTACCTTTCGAAGTAGTTGATCTACCGAGGAAGATTCTTCTTTTACGGTGACCTTCTTCTCTTCTTTTGCTCTAGCCCTCTTGGTCAGCAGATTTGCTTCAACGCTGACCGCTATCTTCTTCATGTCTTCCATTGTGGCCGGTTCTCTTTCTCTTAATTGATAAGCCACGTCAGCATCAAAACCATCCGAGAACTTCACCATGGCTAGTCCCACAGGTGGCCTTAGATGATCTGGAATTTCGTTATAAACTGAATTGAATCTAATGCAATAGTCTTGGACCGACTCACCAGCGTTTATTTTGATGTGCTCATATTCAGCCAGAATTTGAAGAGGATTCTTTTTCACTTCCCAGCAGTTTAAAAATTGTCTTTGTAGGTCAGCCAAGGTAGCGATACGTGCAGCCGGCAAACCTCTAAACCATTTCCTCACTTCACCTGCAAATTTATGTACAAAGAGTCTCATTGCCACATTCTCCGCATCCATCTCATGAAGTTCATAGAAATCTGCCATTCTGTCCACATGTTGCTAAGCAGTAATGCTATTAGGAGTGCCATCAAAAATGGGATTTTTCTTTGATAATTTGCGGGCATATCATCTAAAACTTGAGGCAAAACAAGAGGTGCAAAACGGGCAGCCATCACTCTTGGTGGATTTGGCCTTGGAGGTGTTGGAGGAGTGTGCACAGTTTGTAAGGGGCTAGCAATTGGAGTTTGAAGCTGAGCTATAATGTAGTTATCAATCGACTGGTTAGCCCTTTCTGTCTCCAAGTCTACAAGGAACTGTGGATTGTGGATAGTAGAGTCAACCACGCATTCAGATTTGGTTTCGAACAACGATAGTTCAAACTACTCGTCAAACTCTAGTTCTTCAAGATACTAAAAAATGTCCGGGCATGAATGGGATTTGAACACGGGAGATATAGAGCTCTCTTGACGATGAATTCTTGAAACCAAATTGGGATTTTCGTAGATGTTCGGAGGATCTAGATCTGGATTAGCTCTGGTATATCTTCTAGAAGCTAGCGTGCTATTGAGAAAAATCAAAGGACACAACCAACTCACTTAGCCTATCAAATCCTAAACTTATCATCCAGAAGCTTAGAATTATCACGAAGTAAGGGGATTTATTTCGTCCCCAGTATGGTCGCCACTATGTTAGCACCTAAATCCACCTTAGGCTAAAGGAAGGAAAAATTCAGGGTAACCACAAACCACGCTCAGTCTGGTAGCTAGCCCTACCAGAACAGGAGAGGGCTCTCTCCGAGTCACACTCAGTGCAAAGATAAATGAAACGGTCTGAGATGACTTACAGTGAAATATTGATCTTAGGCTAGTAAGTAAATATGGATACAAGAAAGCAATTTTTTATGAATGACTGAGTTTCTGGGATGGTATGGGACCAAATAGACAACAATGAGCAGAAAATTTAATGCAAAGGCACATATTACTTCACGAGGCAAGATAGGTGGAAAGTCTAGCACTTTAGTTTGAAATAGCGTAGAGTTGAGAGATTGCTTAGGAGCGTGAAAAGGGCATAAGTACATGAATCCTTTCCAACAGAAGAAAGCACACTGAACATGAAAATTTCCTACAGGTAGAGGAATAGAAATGAATTCTACCTTATCTAACTTAGAAAATTTCATGGAAATGAATATGAAATGAACTGTGAAACATAATACAATACATATGAAACATAAGAGACACATTTTCTACACTCACAATCACATGAATCTCATGAAACAAAGCCGCTGCCTTTCATTAATCCTCTGTCAAAATATACAATGAAGAAACAAAGTTTTCTTTTCCCACAATCTTCCAGAAATTACAAGCCAACCAACCCTTTAAAAATAGCTTGCATACAATATATAGAATGTGCCATGAGGAGATAGAACGACCAAGGGGTTGGGGAGTTTCTCGAATCATTACAAAATGGAGATGGAAAGCCAACTATTAGCTACAGGTGCAGTGTTACAAACATGACAAATGGCTTGGGTGACTATTTGCCTTCCTTTGCCACTTGGATAGAATCCAATCTAGAGGAAAAATGATTTAAAATTTGCCTTATGTTCCAAAAAATTGAAGTTTAGATGAGTCAGCCCACTTGGAGAAAGTCGCAAATCGAAATTTTGCGAAACGGAGGTGAATTTGGCCTTTTTCCCTATATGCACTGTGCCACTTTGGAGGCTGTTTTGAGGCACTTGAAAGAGTCCAAAATGTGCCCAAGTGTGCTTGTTGGAAAGCCTGGCATGTCTACTTTCCAACCCAAGTGAAGTTTCTGAATTTGGTGCTCATTTTCCCCTCCAAATCTTCATTTTCCCAAGACTGCTTCCTGTGTGTCAAAATAGGGGCAGAGAGGCCATTGTTTGGGTGTTTTTGACCTCCTGGAGACTCAAATCATGCCCAAATTTCTTGTCCAACCACCAGTAGTTGTGATTTTTCATGTTGAATCCAAAAATGTAAGCCAATTCCAATTTGGAGCTCCCAATCCTAAGTGATGCGCCAGTGGCACGACGCACAGGGAGAAAAAACCTGTGTTGTGACCAAAAAATTACCATGTGACCAAAATTGCCCCAAATTTATGGGAATTTGGGCTGGAGGTTCTCTAAGAGGCACTATGCTGGGCCACAGAGGCTTCAACCAAGATTCGAAGCCAATCTTGCTCTTTTTTCCTCTTTTGTCTCTTGGCTGCTTTGCTCAATTTTGCCTTCAAGCTCCTTATCTAAGCCTTTGAAATCATGTTCTGTGCCCTGTAATGATAAACCATCCTCCTCAGTATGGTTTTGTCTCTGTCAGCCTTCTCCAGTAGTCTCTCAAGGTGGATGTTGATGCACTCGACCCATGACTCACGGCCATTGTTAATCTCTTGCTCCAAGGTAGTGAGCAAGATCCTCCTTTGCTGGGCAGCTTGTCGATTCTCACGGATGCTTTGTAGCTCCATGATCTCATGCTTGTCCTCAAGCTGTTTGTTTCTCTGCTATAGATCCCTGATGATCCATTTGGCCCTTTCCAAATTAAGTGACAAGTCTTATATCTCCGTGTTCTGATCCTGGATGGTCATCCTAACTCTGGCACTCTCCACATCTACATCATCATCTTGAATGAGGATGAAGTCGGCCTCCTGTTCACCTGATGGCCCCTTGTCATGCATGGGCCTCTTTCCCTTGTCCTGTAGCTATGTAGTCGATGCCAGAAGTGAGGCCCCTTCCACCTCGGGTGGAGATAACACTCGCTTTGTTGCTGCAAACAAGTGCCTACTGCCTCTCTGATATGTAACGAATATTGGCATAGAAGTGGTCTCATGGTGCTCATACTGATGAGAAGGACCACCTATCTCATGCTCTGCCTTTGATAGTACCTGTGAAGTGCTGAAGAGGTCACGGGAGATGAAGTCCTCCCAAGCAATGCCCTGCAATCCCAACTAATGATCTACCAAAATCCAGATAAGAGCAAAGTGATAAACGCTGTTAAGTTGCTGCTGAGGGGTCTTATGCTACATGAAGGTGTTCATCCTCTCTATTTTCCTGCATATGAAAAATGGGAGGTTCATCATCCGCACCCTAATAAAGTGCATGAGAAACTTGATGTGATAGGCATATAGACGAGAGAACCTCCCCTCACAGCTGAAGTATTTCATGATCAATTTCATGAGTGGATCATACTCATCTTTCAAATATCTGAATGGAAAGACTCTTGTGAGATGCCTCAAGAATTTGGCCTTAATGTAAGGCTCATAGTGTTGCCTATCCACCTTCTTTTTCTTATGCCACTGTTCTCCAACATTTGGTATGCCTATTGCCACTGAGATAGTTTCGGGTGTCAATGTGAAGGTGACCCTGGCCAAGATAGACTGACCTCCATGTAGGTGAAGCACAAAAAGACGGGCCAACTCATGATGAACTCTAAAATTAGCCACCCTTTAACAAAATTCAAAACATGATAGGTGCTGGAAGCATGACATGGCAAGAGGGCAGGCCTGCAATTCAGTGAGGGTAGTTGGCTCATCCCTAACATGTTTGCCACTCTTGTGATGTCTCCTGCGAGCCTATTCTTCCGAGGATGAGTCAATTTGTGTCTCCATCTCATACTCTGACGAATGCTCTGATGCCATGACTATTGTGTGTACTATACTTAGGCTTCCCTTTGATGATGGTGTGAAGCTGGGTGCTTTTGTGATATCTGCCACCAAGGGGAACAATGAAAAAAAGGGAGTATTAGGAGGGGAGTAATATGATGGGAATAGGGGTTATGGGGAGAAGTATGTTTAGGGATATGTAGGGGGTTTTGGTATTTGATAGGGTAGGGTTTTAGGGTTTTGATAAGGTAGGGTTTTGGGGTTTATGTTGACCAAAGAGTGGAGGGATAGGGGATAGGGTTTGGTAGTGTTTTAGGGTAGGGATAATAGGAAAAATAAGAAAGGGAGGATAGGGAAAAATGGCAAGCAAGGGAAAAATGAGGGGTGAAAATGGAACCTTGGCATCAACAACACAATTATGCAACCCTAGCAACAATGGCCTTTGGTGTTTTCTTGTGGTTAGTTTTATGAGTTTTGTTGCATTTAAAAATAGCCATAAACCGCCATATGATTCATAAACTTTGATGAGAAAGCCATGAAATAGAGCCTACCTGTCAATTTGAGGGGTTTCACAAGCAATTTGAGGCGATTTGGCACGGTTTTGGGCCTTTGTGGGTGTGCGCCACGCCCGTTGAAATTTTACACTGTGGGGTGGCTCTGTGTGTGCCACACCCTCTGTGTGCGCCGCACCCCTCAGTGTGTGGGTCGTGCCCTGGAAACTGCGTCCAACTTACTATTAAACACGCACTTTTCTCTCCTAATCACTTTGCAATGTCTCCCTATGAACTTGATTTGCACAATGACTTTGATTTTGGTGGGAACTTGTATATAAATACTTTGAAGTCATGGGTTAAAGTTTTGCTTCTCCAAAAACCCATTTTTCTAATGTTATGTTTTGACACGTTTTCACTGACTTAAAGCAACATTGAATTTCACTTTTCCCTTTGAAATTTTAGCTCAAATTATGAAATTTTTGGCACTCCTTGCAGGGATTGCATGACATGGCATTTGGCCATGGAAACCATGACTGCACCTTAATAGATCAATTGACGACTTTTTAAAAAAAAAAATCACAAATGACACTGTTTGACTTTTCTTCAAAACAGAGTTTTGAAGAATAGTTGAAGTCTATCGACATGACGATGAAACTCTCTGAATCATAACTTAGTAAGGGTCTCACTCTGGCATGCATGGCTTTATTGGACATGTTTGAAAACCAAATTGATTAATCCCTAGACCTAATTATCGAAAATGGCTTTTTTCCATTAAAGGTCCAGACCTTGACTGTCATGGACTTTAGTGATCATTGACAAAAGACCTAAGCCAGCAGGAGCTAGACATGAGGGAAAATAACTAGCATGACGTTTTCCGTCAGATTATGGCATGCCCCTAGCGGAATGTATTTGAGTGAATGGAGCGATACTCCTAAAAATGAAATGCATAAATAGTTTTGATCTATGACGGAGGACTGACAAGACCGACTCTAACAATATGTAAGTTGTATTATGTAATAAATGGTATGTAATGAAGTCCAAGGGACATGTGTGGAATGTGAATAGTCACATATGGAATGTAATAAGTCATGAATAGAATATGAATAGTCATGAGGAAGCTCAAAATTCATTTCTATTTGCTATAAATAGCTCCTCATAACTCAAGCAAATGGTTTGGATTCTTGGAATCTTACCTTGGCTTCTCTTGTAGTGCATAGGAGATAGATCATTCTTTGGAGAAGCAAGTTGTGGCTTCATCTTCCACTACTAGATATAGTGTTTCATTCATTTAATAGTGCATTTGGGATATTTCACTCTTAATTAGAAGCTCTATGAGCCGACACTTCTTCATACATGTATCATAGATATAGTTGGACTATTTTTGTTATGTTTATGATATATGTTGTTTTAATTACATACTAAGTGAATGAACCAATTCTTTGCTTAGCTATGGTTTTTATTGAATAAGTGTTGTTATGATTTAATGATTTTTGTTTATTATGTGGACTAATCTGTAGGTAATCAACAAGTCTTTCTATTCCTTCTTGGGTCCCACTTTAGTATAGTACTACTGCTTTTTTAGTTGGAGATTGTTTTCCTTTTACCAGTTGTAGATGTTGCCTTTTGCACCTTACATTGGGTGTCTCACAAAGATCACATACTTTCTGCTCCAAAGGGGTGTTTCGTTCTTTGTATGTAATCGTGATCTGATAATGAGATCTAAGACAATTAATTAGGTATTACAGACTCACATGCATGAATTTGTCTATGTTATTTTGTGCAATGGATCGATAAGATTGCGAAATACACAGAAAATGAAGCAGTAAAGAAGCATAATAGACAACACACATAAACACAACAAGTTTAATGAGGAGTTCACCCAATACCCTGGGCTACATCTCTTGGTCCAGCCTTTAGTGGTGACCTCTCTATTATGTCTTCAAAAGAGAGTTTTACAATACTGAGCTCAATTTGAGCTTCACACAACAGATACAAAACAATAAGGCTTTACTTGGATACTCCAAATCTCTTATGAGTACACAGACTCTCCTCACTGACTCTCTGTCTCTATTGCTCTATCTCAGCACTGCCTTGTACTACTGCTTGCCTCTGTCTATTGTCTTCTATGGCTTTAAAGCCAATCTGCGCTACCTGTTCGTTTCCTCTTCTCGACTTTCTGTCTCCCGGCCTCTGTCTGCTTGAATCCCTCTTCTAGCATTAAATAATCATTGCATAATGCCTTCAGGGGAGGTAGCCACCTATTCTGTAATGGATGAGTGCATCGGGTCTTTGAAATCCTTGAAATGGCCATTCCCTGTCTACACAGAGAAATGCGTCCAAACACAAGAAAAATTGCCAAAACACTATTCATTTGGACTTCAAATATCCATAAATGCGTCCTATTCTCCTATCAGATTTTCCTATAAATCACAATATCACATCTCCACCATTAATCTAGAAGATCCAAATCCAACAAATGTGATTCATTTCAGGCAGTCCTTTCGTATGGGGGTTAACTACTCGATGAGGGTGGTTTTCTCTCTCTTGGCCTGGACACGTGGTAGTTAATGTATGGGATCGAGCGGAGCCCAGCCCAAACTACTTACCACCTTTGGCCCATCTGAAATCCCGCTTATATCATGATCTCCTTTTTTATTTTTAAAAATATGTTAAAATACTATAATATCCCATAAAAATGGGTTTGGGTAGATTTGAAATATTATACGTTTTTATTTCCAAACCCCTTCGGGTCCTGGTTTCATCGCATCGACACTTCCCTTTGTCTTTCATTTAATAAAATAAATACATGAAAATACATTAAAAATGCTATTTGACAGATCTCAAATCTTATGAAGTGGCATTTATATTTCCATTGGGTCCGGCTAACCAAATCGCGTATATATGTATGCATATAGCCCTGCTCCATTGTGTTTGTTGATTGCGATATCGCGATGTGATTGATCGCAATCGCATATCGTGATAACCTTGGGCCGTTTGGTGAGTTCTCTACTGTGGTTTGAAAACACAATGTTGCGATGCAATGTGGGTCATCGATCTACATGCTTGATCGACGGTCCTCGTTGACCCCAGTGATCGCTATCACATATACCATGTGGTCTCCACTGATAACCTTCACTTGCCATTGCCGATTGCAATTTTTCAATCAAATCTAGACCGTTGATCGGCCAGATCTAACGGCTCCCGTGCATTCACTGTTCAAGCCGCCGATAGCTCTGTTTTCACTATTTTCTTGTGTTTTTCACCTACCGATAGTGTTTTCCAATGTTTCTAAGGGTTCTTCCCATGCGATTGTTTTGATCTTTTGAATGATTTTTAAAGACTTAAAGAGTATTCTAGGATCCATTTGGATCACTCCTTCCCATTGAAAAGGCTTTTGTACCACCAAAAGTTGGTTTTTAAGCATTAACCAAGTGAGGATACAACTTCCTTACCTGTCCAATCTCTATCCATCTTGCACTTCTTGGCTTTGAACCTTTGAGTCCAATTTTGAGGTACTCAACATCCCCTCTGCGCGTAGTTCTCACTTTCTTGTCCAGAACTGTATCTTCTTGCAACTCATTGAGATATTTAGGAAACATATCATCAATAGAAGGCAACCGACTTTGCTCTTCAGGATCTTCAATCAAATAAGGTTCAAATAGTCTCAAGTTCTCTGCATTAACTAATGAATAGATGTGCATGTAAGCTGGAAAATCAAGGCAAAAATCATTCTCACCAATTTTATCAAGTATCTTGAAAGGCCCATACCTTATTGGCTTCAGCTTCTTTCCTTCACCTTGCATTCTGTCTTTGCTGATGTACAACCAGACTTGATCACCAACTTGGAAGCTATGCTCAATTCGATGGTTGTCATGCCTTGCATTGTACTTGGCTTGGCTCTTTTCTAGCTATTCCTACACTGCCTGGTGAATTTCATGGATCTGTTCAATGATCTTAGTTGCTTTGTCCACATCATCGTGTCCATAAACTATTATGTCTTTACTAAAGACAAAATCCAAAGGAAGCCTTGGTGTAAAACCAAAACAAGTCTCAAAAGGAGATCTTTGTGTAGAAGAATGTTTAGCACAGTTGTAAGCATGTTGCACATAATAAAAATGTTCATCCCAAAGCTTGGGATGCATGCTGCAATAGCCCTTGAGCAACTAGATCACTATCCTATTGACCACCTGTGTTTGGCCATCTGTTTGTGGATGAAAGGTTGTGCTCTTCTTTAGTTTGGTGTCCATTAACTCCCATAGACTTGACCAAAACTTCCCAACAAATCAAGAATCTCGATCAGAGACAATAGAAGTGGGTAACCCAAAATGAACCCATACATGCTAAAATAACAACTTCGTTGTTTGTTCCGCTGTAATCTGCTTGTTACAAGGTATTAAAATACACATTTTGCTGAACCTGTCCACAATAACATATAAATAGTCATGACCTTTTCTAGATTTTGGCAGTACCCCAAAAAAGTCCATGGAAACACTTTCCCAAGGATGAGAAGGAACTAGAAGTTGGGTGTACAAGCCTAGCTTTCTATTGTTGGGCTTTCTTTTAGCACACATGGTACACCCTTTAACATATCTAGAAACTGTTTCATGCATTCTTAGCCAATAACAAAATCTTTGTAGCTGTGAAACTGTTTTACTTACACCAAAATGACCTGATATTAGAGAAGTATGTGCTTCTTAGATTATGTTAACTCTTTCAATTTGAGGAATGTGTTAGTGCCTAAATCTACCTCAGGCTGAGAAAGGTAGAACCTAGGATAACATCAAACCATGCTTAACCTGGTAGCTAGCCCTACCAGGTCAGGAGAGGGCTCTCTCCTTGTCAATCTCAGCAAAATATGATCAGTAAGGCTTGAGATGACTTGATGTGAAGGCTGGATTTAGGCTAGATATATGTGCAAAAGAGTATTATTGAATTTGATGAAGTTTTTTTGGCTCAAATGGAAAGGCAATGTTTGGATCTGGGGAAGGAGGCTCAGTTTTGTAGAGATCTCAATAGGGCAAGATAGGAAAATGATTTGATACTTCAAATTTGAATGAAATGGAGAGCTTTAGACAAGTGAGGAGTTGAAGAGGGCAAGAAAACCTCAAGGATCCTCTTCAAACAGCTAAAAACATAAATAACTAAGCAAACCCAAGTAGAGCACTGCAATTTCAATGGATTCTACGTTTATCCTTGTTTGTTTTAGTTAAGATGAAACAAGAGAGAGAATGGCAACTTACATTTACAAAAGGAAACACACTATCAAATAAAAATGCCACATGAATCCCATAGAGTTCTGCAAACCCTAGTCTCTTCCTTAGCCAAAACTGCTGAAAAATGTATACAATGAAGCTCCAAGCTTTCTCAAAAGTCCAACCTTTGCTAATGACTGAAAAATCACAAGATATAGTAAAAAAAAAAAACTCATCCTAGCATATAGGAGTCGATCTCATAAGTTTAGGAGCTGTTCCAACAAATTCTAAACTAAGGACTAAAAACTACGCAGTGGAACAACTTGCCTCTACAAACTAGGGAACTGATTCATTCAGTTGCAAACTACTTTTTGATGAGTGAATCTACCTCTATGAGTGAAAATTTAACATAGTTACATAAATATTAATCAAATTACATTAAATTACATCATGAGTTTGACATTAAGAAGGAGAAAAGTTAAACTATCAAGAAACTAGGCAAAAACAAAGTATTTTTGGTCAAACTGAGCAAAATTTCCCCAATGCCTCGCGCTAATTTCCCTATGCATAGCGCATTTTTGAAGCTTCTTTTGGATGCCTTCCCAGTGTCAAAATTGGGAGTGGGATATCTCTTTGGAAATATTATTGAGTCTACTTTCCAACCCAACTTGAATTTTTCAATTTGGAGTTGATTTGCCTTGTCAAAACTCAAATCTCCCAAGACTGGTCAAAATGTGCAAAATGAGGCTGCCTCAAGACAGAGTGCTGTTGCAGTCAACTTTTGAAAGTATTCCTCAACTCCCGATTGAGCTCATGATAGCTCATTGGAAATCTCTTTGTGTCTAGTTATCATTTGACTCATCAAGCAAGTAATTAGGCCAACCAAGCTAGGATAAATCTTGATTTTCCCAAGGTCACTTTAGAGGTGCATCAATTCTCCTGAGGCAACTGTATTTTTGACATTTCTCTAAAACCATGACACTTGTGTAAAAATTGAAGGAATTTTTTCTTCCTTGTCCTATTGTGGACAAAAACCTCTCTCAGCTTTCCCAAATTCATATTTTCTTGCTCAAAAACATCATTGGAGTAAAACCTATCCCGATGCGTGGAACAGGGGATTTGTCAAAATGAAGTGAATGAAGGGGATAAGGGGAATCTAAATTATTGATAAAGTTTTGGGAAGTATGGAGGGATGTTAGGAAGTAGGGGAAAATGGAATTTCAAATATTTAGTGAGGTGAAGGGGTCCAAAAGGGCAAAACACAGACCTAGCCTAGAAAATTGTCAAGTCGTAGCATGAAACTAGGGCTTGTGTGAAAATGAGGAATTTGGGGGATCTTAGTGATGGGAAGTATTTATTAAGGTACATTAAGGATAGGGGAAGGTGTATGAACGTAAATATACAATTTTTGTTGATGATTTGACCATCCAAGAGAAATTACCTTCAAAACCCTACGAGAGGGAAATGAACCTTACCTAGGCACAACTGAAGCATGAACAAGGTGTAAAATGACCCAGTGGAACTTGACATGATGATGACAACCCTCTGAATGATGGTGCACTCAGTGAATGGTGACATGGACTTACATTTGGACAACTTTGAAAGGAGTGAAAGCAAACCATAGACCTAATACCTAGTGACCAAATTTTACTTAAAGAATCACTGAAATGACAAAATTTGACCTTGACACCTTAAAATCACTTTGTAAGAGCATGTTTGATCACTGGAGGAAGGCTGTAAAGACTGACACTAACATTGGCTCCAATGGGGATGGTAGCTCCTTGGAGGTGCCAAGAACGACAGATCTTTGGGAGAGCAAGCAGTGCCTTTGTCCATTGGGCTATGGAGTCAATAACTTCCACAAACTAAAACCAATATGTTGACTCAAAACATAACTTCAATTATAAAGACTGAAAACTTACTCGATACTAAACTGGCTAGAAAAAAAGAAAATAACTCATGACTTACTTAACTGAAAAAAGTACTTACAAAGCTTTTTGAATGGCAGCAGATCATCGAGATTTGAGGACTTCAAATCATGATGAAAACCACCTACCTACTAATGAAATATGTAGAATCATGTGAAGTGGGCCTTCCAATGTAAACAATCCAACAGTTGGCTACATACTGAAATTTTGCTCTTACTTTCCCTGAGCAGGTAGAACAATGTACATGTAGGTAACTCATAATAACAACTGAAACCAAGGCTTATGCTAACAAACCAGTCAACATTCATTTTCTCTAATGCTTGCAAAAGAATGCCAAAAGGATCTTGATAATCCTGAAGCACTATCTTGTCTTGAGATCCAGCAGCAAACATACAAGTACTCCCTTCATTCTGATCTAAAAGAACAACTGGTTGCCGAGTGATGGGAAGGCATAGAGAGGTATTAGCTTCTGCTATCTGAGTGTCAGCTGTAAATTCCTCGAGCATGAGAAATTCTGGCATATTGTCTCTCTCAGGCTCGTATTCCTCAATTTCATGGTCTAGGTCATTCTTAAACATAAAACAATCTTCAAGATTATCAAACATGACAGCCTTATCATCTTCATGAAAGAAAATATTATCTATTCACTGATCTATAAATCTAATTTCATGACTATCATCATTTTCAAAAGAAGAAGAAGTTTCACCAGCACCTTCTTGACCATGTGCACACTATAGACCTACATTAGCTTGGGCTGGAACCTGACCTTTTAGGAGTAGATCTATTTCATCTTCAGACAGAGGAGATAATATTTTTTGTTTTATTTTGCTTAAAAAATTATTATCTTCTTGAAATAACTTTTCAAAACATGAAAAACTTGAATGACAGTCCTCAATTCCCTGGTCTTCTGAAATTTGAAAACATTGTTGATCATCTTCATATGACATCGAAATCAAATTATCATTTACCATTGAGTTATCGAAAGAAGATTTTTTACATACTTGAACAAAGATCTCATTTTGTTTTTCATGAAATGACTGGATTACCTCCTCATGAAGGCTTGGGTTAGTAACTTTGTCTTCTTCATTGCAGATGATCTCAACAATAGATCTCTCCTTCATGGGATTCAGCACAATGTACTCTTGATCATCACGATCTGAATCTAAATCTGAATTGGTCAACTTGACTTTATCACATTCTAAAATTGAAGCTTCAGTTTCATGCATGTTGTCTTCCTCTATGGACAGATCTGAAATAAAACCTTCTCTTTCATCATTTTCAATGCACTAAGATCTTGATCCTGCTGCAAATTTTCCTGAGCATCTTGACAAGTATCCTCTAAGCTCTCTTTATGCTACTGAAATGGATTTTCGTACAGAGCTTCCATGATCTCATCGTCCATGAAGTCATCATCTTCATAAACTTTCTCAAGATGTTTAATAAAACTATAAACATGTTTACAACAGTCTTGAACTAAGGTTAAGGATGGATAAGATTCTTTATACCTCTCAAAGAACATGGTATGAAAATCCTTCAAACAGTAAATACAAGCAGGTGGCAAACTTTCATACCAAGATTGGGCTTCACCTTCCAGAGTGGCCATGAATATCTTCATCAAGCAATCTTCAGGAAAATCAACCTTCAACTTGCGAACATTTATGTGAAATCTAACCAAATGTAAAGCGACATCATTCCTATTATCATCTTTAAACATAGGCAAATTCCTTTGCCAATCTACCTTAGGAATTTTATTTGGAAAACCTGTAATGTGATCTCAGCTCATGGGAGCATACCTTCGAACCAACGAAACCATTTTGATAACAATGAATTCACCAAGAAATTCTTCAGGCTACTGATTCTTGAAGGGTAGAGTCGGCATAAAAATTCTGAACCTTGGGATTCTTCGACACTAGAGTCGCTAGGTGAATTATTTTAGCCTTCCTATGTATGATCATTGTCCACCATCAACAATCATATCTAACTTTGATACATGTACTAGGGAAATTTGCAAGTCAGATGTTCAGCTTATAAGACGAGAGCGGAGATTGACTGAAGCAACTTTTATCCACTTATGCACTCGCAAAGCAATGTGTAGTTCGAAGGCTTCCTGGCATAACTTCAGGCTCTGTCTATAGTTATTAAAATGAAGAACACTAACAAATAAACAATTTCCTCCCCAATATGGTCGTCACTATGTTAGTGCCTAAATCTACCTCAGGCTGAGAAAGGTAGGACCTAGGATAACATCAAATCACACTTAACCTGGTAGATAGCCCTACCAGGTTGGAAGAGGGCTCTCTCTTTGTCAATCTCAGCAAAATATGATCAGTAAGGCTTGAGATGACTTCATGTGAAGACCGATTTTAGGCTAGGTATGTGTGCAAAAGAGTATGATTGAATTTGATGAAGTTTTGTTGGCTCAAATGGAAAGGCAGTTTTTGGGTCTAGGGAATGAGGCTCAGTTTTGTAAAGATCTCAATGGGGCAAGATAGGAAAATGATTTGATACTTAAGTTTTTAATGAAATGGAGAGCTTTAGATAGGTTAGGAGTTGAAGAGGGCAAGAAAACCTCAAGGATCCTCTTCAAACAGCTAAAAACATAAATAACTAAGCAAACCCTAGGTAGAGCACTACAATTTGAATGGATTCTACTTTTATCCTTGTTTGTTTTAGTTAAGATGAAACAAGAGAGAGAATGGAAACTTAAATTTACGGAAGGAAACACGATATCAAAACAAAATTCCACATGAATCTCATAGAGTGCTGCAAACCTTGGTCTCTTCCTTAGCCAAAACTGCTGAAAAATGTATACAATGAAGCTCCAAGCTTTCTCAAAAGTCCAACCCTTGCTAATGACTGAAAAATCACAAGATATAGGCAAACAACCACTAATAATAGCCTCTAGGAGTCGAGCTCATAATTTTAAGAGTTGTTCCAAAAAATTCAAAACCGAGGACTAAAAATTAGGCAGTGGAACAACTTGCCTCTACAAACTAGGGAATTGATTCATTCAGTTGCAAACTACTTTTTGATGGATGAATCTAACTCTATGAGTGAAAATTTAACATAATTACACCAAGATCCATCAAATTACATTAAATTACATCATGATTTTGACATTAAGAAGGAGAAAAGTTAAATTGTCAAGAAACTAGGTGAAAACAGAGTATTTTTGGTCAAACTGAGCAAAATTTTCCCAATGCGCCACGCTGATTTCCCTATGTGTAGTGCATTTTTGCAGCTGCCTTTGGAGGCCTTCCTCGTGTCCAAATTGGGTATAGGATAGCTCTTTAGAAATATTATTGAGTCTAATTTCCAACCCAACTTGAATTTTTTAATTTGGAGTTGATTTGCCTTGTCAAAAATCAAATCTCCCAAGACTAGTCAAAATGTGAAAAATGAGGCTGCCTCAAGGAAGAGTGATGTTGCCATCAACTTTTGAAAGTCTTCCTCAACTTGAAATTAAGCTCATGATATCTCATTGAAAATCGCTTTGTGTCTAGTTATCATTTGACTCATCAAGAAAGTCATTAGGCCTACCAAGCTAGGAGAAATCTTGATTTTCCCAAGGTCACTTCAGAGGTGCATCAATTCTCTTGAGGCAACTATATTTTTGAAATTTCTCTAAAACCATGACACCTATGTAAAAATTGAAGTATTTTTTTCTTCCTTGGCCTATTGTGGACAAAAACCTCTCTCAGTTTTCCCAAATTCATCTTTTCTTGCTTAGAAACATCATTGGAGTAAAACCTATCCTGATGTGTGGAACAAAGGATTTGTCAAAATGAAGTGAAATGAAGGGGATAAGGGGATTCTAAATTCTTGAGAAAATTTTTGTAAGTAGAGAGGGATGTTAGGAAGTAGGAGAAAGTCGAATTTTAAAGATTGAGTGAGGGGAAGGGGTCTAAAAAGGAAAAACACAGGCCTAACCTAGAAAATTGTCAAGTTGTAGCAAGAAACTAGGGTTTGTGCGAAAATGAGGAATTCGGGGTATTTCAGTGATGGGAAGTGTTTAATAAGGTACATTAAGGATAGGGGAAGGTGTATGAACATCAGGATACAAGTTTTACTGATGATTTTACCATCTAAGAGAAATTACCTTCAAAACCCTATGAGAGGGAAATGAACCTTAACTAGGCACAACTGAAGCATGAACAAGGTGTAAAATGACCCAGTGGAACTTGACATTATGATGAAAACCCTCTGAATGATGGTACACTCAGTGAATGGTGACATGGACTGACATTTGGATAAATTTGAAAGGAGTAAAAACAAACCCTAGCCCTATAACCTAGTGACCAAATTTTACTTAAAGATTCACTGAAATGACAAAATTTGACCTTGACACCTTAAAATCACTTTGTAAGAGCATGTTTGATCACTGGAGGAAGGCTGCAAAGACTGACACTAATAGAATGCATAGGTTTCCCAATACAAGAGTTGGTCCTTAACATGATAATCCAATTCTTCTACTTGTTTGCCATGACTGAAAGTTGCATATACATCTTTAAAATCTACATCTTAAGCATATTGTTCAATGTAGCTTTCATGCAATACTGAGTTATGCTTAAGTATATTAGATGCATTTATAATTGGTCTGGACAACATATCTGCAACTTTATTGTGTATGCCTTTCTTATATCTGATGATAAGATGAAACTGTTGTAGAAATTCCATCCACCTATACTGTCTTGACTGCTGCAATTTAGTTTGTGAGTGCAAATATTGAAATGGTTGATGATCAATATGTATAACTGTTTCTTTACCCAATAGGTAATGTTTCCACTTTTTCACGCTCTACACTAATGCATACAATTCTTTATCATACGTGGGATAATTAACTACTGCAAAATTAAATGTCTCAGAATGTTAACATATGGGTTTACTGTGTTGCACCAACACTGCTCCCATGGCATTGTCACTGACATCTGTTTCAATCTTAAATGGTCTTTGAAGATATGGCAATGCTAGTACTGGTGTTGTACTATTTTTTTCTTTCAAAGTATCGTCGGCTTTCTGTTGTTTGCCTCCCCACTAAAACACCTTGTTCAATCCTGTCAACGCATGTAAGGGAGCTGCAATCAAGGAACACTAGCAATAAACTTTCTCCAATATTGGATTGCTCCTAGGAAGCTTCTAACTTCTGTAGTAGATTTGGGTTTAGGCCAGTTCACAATGACTTCAACCTTAGAGGGATCTATCTTCAATTCACCACCCCCTACTATATGACCCAAATAATTCAAAGATGTTTTGCTAAATTCACATTTTGATAACTTAACATAGAGATTTTCTTTTTTTTTAAACATCTAGAGTCTTCTTTACATGCTTCAAATGTCCTTCCCATGTTTTACTGAAAACAAGAATGTCATCTAAATATACAATTACAAAATCATCAATAAAAGGCCTGAGTACATCATTCATTACTCTCATGAAACTGGCAGGAGCATTAGTTAATCCAAAAGGCATAACCAACCATTCATACAACCCTTGCTTTGTTTTGAAAGCAGTGTTCCATGCATCTTGTTCTGTTACTCTGACCTGGTGATTTCCACTACGCAAGTCCAACTTGGAAAAGTAAACAACTTCTTTCAACTGATCTAATAGATCATCTATGCGAGGAAGAGGATAATTATTCTTGATCGTTATTTTATTGAGTGCTTTGTAATCAATGCACATCCTCCATGAACCGTCTTTCTTTCTCACCAACACGATTGGAGATCCTCATGGTGATGTGCTTGGTCTTATGAACTCTTTTTCGAGCAACTCCTATACCTGCTTCTTGATTTTTGCATTCTCTAAAGCGGATAGCTTGTACATTCCGATGCTAGGCAATGGAGTATCTTGTTGCAAATGAATATCATGTACAATTTCCCTTTTGGGTGGCAGACCTTTAGGTTCTTGAAATAAGATATCATATTCTAAAACAAATTTTTCTAAATTAGCTTTCTGTTTAGCATCACAGCCCTCAAATACATTGGTTTTATCAGGGGTCTTTTACTTTACAACCATTATTAAAAATTTCTTGCATGAATTTACAATTCTTTTCATCTACCCTAAGTTAATGAGGGTGTAGTTATTTTTGAGTTGATGAGCTCTTACAATATATTTTATTCCATTTTTTGTGAGTTGATACTTATTTTTAGCTCTATAGAAAATGGATTTTCTATCATATAAGTAAGGACTTCCTAAAACAATACCACATATAATTGTAGCTTTGCTTTATCACATACCCAACCTAATGGATATGGCTTCTTGTGAGGTGTGGTTAGTAATCCCAACTTC